>JAXIVD010000440.1:25000-82500 GCA_036785275.1 Cancer borealis
TTCTATAAAATTATAAAGACTATAAACAGAATATGGGGAACTAAAATAAAATATTTGAGAGCCGTTTGGGAGCCGGAAGAGCCGGCTCTTTGGAATGAACGAGAACGAAAGACTCGGTTCTCGGAAAAGAGCCGGAACGCCCATCACTAATAGTTAGACATAGATAAATAGAAAGATACTGGGATTTATTGGTAGGTGTGACAAATAGAAGTTCTGAGGTCATTTTGAGGTTGTATTTAACACTAGTAAGACCCCATTTAGATTATGCAGCTTAGTTTTGGTTATGTACTTTGTTGGATTATTTTCGGCGCGGACATTAATTTCGGCAACCATAACAAAAAGGAAATTAATATGTTGCCAAATAATTTCAAATAAAAGTACAGTAGCTATGTTTTACTTTTAATAAAGTTTTTAGGAAAGTTTGCAAGCCAAATAATAATATTTCGGCACCAAGTCAAGAAAAAGTGTTTTTGTGGTGGCCACAGATTGGGCCCAAGACGTTCTTCGAAACCCAATCCCGCGCGTGGACGACAAAAATGCGGATTTGGTCTCGGTCTTCTGTGGCATCAAGATCAAAATCTGTGGCAGCAATAGAAGCCATTAGAGGAGAGATGGGCTGGAGTACCTTTAGGGAGAGGATAGTTAAAAGGAAATTAAACTTCGTAAAGAAGATGGAAGGACTTGATGAGGATAGGTGGGTAAAGCAGGTACTGAGGGAAAATAATGGCAGGTCATCATGGAAGAAAGAAACGAATAGATGGAAAAGAAGGGAGAATTTGGAAGAGGATTGGCATAGGATGGAGCCCAGAGAGGTAAAGAAAAGGATAGAAGAGGGTGGATTAGCTAGATGGCAGGCAGGGATGGAAGTTAAGTCCACACTGAAATGGTATAGATGTAAGGAGAGGCCTGAGGCAATCAAATGGCATGTAGGAGATTGGGGCAGCAGGCTACTAGTAAAGGCTAGGACAGGCACACTTGAGGTGAAAGCGAGGAACAGGGATGGGTTAGATCAGGATTGTAACAGCTGCAGAGGAGACAGGGAGACCATAGGACACCTCTTAGTAGAGTGTGGCAGGTACGATGAGGAAAGAGACAAGCTGATAGGATCTATAATGGCAGTGTTAGTGTACCGAGGGTCCGACGTTGGTTTACGAACAGAAAACGAATATAAAAATAATGGACAACTTTAATGATGAATAAAATAAATAAAGTACTCGCTATATCCGTGGTGGTGCTCTTACAAATGCTTATCCACCCTTAGCGACACAAACATAAACATATACCTTAACACAAATATTCCTATTCTATCCTACCTAACTATACGTGAGGGAACTGATGGAAAAACGACCAAAATACACTCACGCCACAAATATTGTTTGAGAGTCACTGGGTCCTTCTGGCCGTCGTCCTTGTTTGAGAGGCAACTCCACATGCAGCCTTCGTCAAACACCAACCGAAAGACAGTCTTTTGCTGGTCCTCTCGGCAGCTGTCTGGAGCGGGGTCACGGAACACTAGTGACTGACCTCCCGCCCAGACCGGTATATATATCCTCAGTTCCAGTGACGTCACGCGTTTTTCCCATCATCCTCTTTCGCTAGTAGTACCTACTCTAACCATAACAAGGTATCTTAACGAGCGTCGAGAATACGAGGATTTACCGGTGATTCCGCAAAGGAATCACCGTAATGATAGTTGGCCCGTTGTACTCGGTACACGGCTTTCCTCTTTAAAAAAAATAAATCCTCGTATTCTCACACTCGTAAGAACATGAGTTTATATATTATCAACATAAGTCGGGACCGGTCTTCTTCTTCTTCTTCTTCTTTCTTCTCGTCTCTATGCAAGATTTCCGAGTCAGACGTGACTCGACCTCCTGGTCGGAATAGGTGAAGCCAACTCCCACCAGTCCTGGCAAACTGAGCAGGGTGGTGATCCTCAGCGGGGCTTCACCAAGCCTTCGTCCGTGGGGGGGTAACATCCAGGTCCTTTCCCTGGGGCAGAGTCCAGAGCCCCCAGGATTGCGGTGATCACTGCTTCAGCTGCGGGACCAGTGTTTCAGCTCGGCATCTCCTTAGCTGCAAAAAAAGTTTTAGAGGCAGTAACCTTTCCTCAGAACACTCAGGGGTCTATTAATCTCTCTCCTCAGCACTCCTCTACGTATCTTCTCACAGGCCTCCGTTGTCGGACTGTGCGTGGCTCTTCCATATCATCCTCACCATCCTCGGAAGGCAACACGATCTCGCTCATGTCGATTATATACCCCTCCTTCCCTACAAAACGTTTTAATTTGTCTGGTGCCCGGAGGATTGTGTCGCCACTTATGTTGATAATATATAAACTCATGTTCTTACGAGTGTGAGAATACGAGGATTTATTTTTTTTTAAAGAGGAAAGCCGTGTACCGAGTACAACGGGCCAACTATCATTACGGTGATTCCTTTGCGGAATCACCGGTAAATCCTCGTATTCTCGACGCTCGTTAAGATACCTTGTTCAGTGATAGTGTTAGTGGACTAATACGCTCAAAGTCTCCTCTGCGGGCACCTATCCCCAGATTGTTAAGTGAGTCGCGGTCTTCGGACCTGAGAATGATTGTGTTAGTAATTACCAAACACGCTGGGAAAAACTGCAGTCCATCCTAGAATCTCGTGATTGGTCACATTTAAATCCAGAACAGAAATAGAACAGCTGGAGGCTCGTTGCACCCCCAGGGTAAAGATTTGTCTAGTTGAGCCACGCCTAACTGAAATACGTTGGAGGCCTAGGATCGAGCAGGAGGCTTATAATAAAGTGGCCAAGGGAGTTAACAACAAACTCCAAAAGAGAGCTTTGCGGGGTAAGGAATTTATTTCCTTTGGTGCCAAGCCTTTTTTATACTCCTTAAGATCTGACGGAGTACACTTTAACCGCGAAGGTAGGATAGAATAGGAATATTTGTGCCATGGAGGCAACATTGAATGACTTTGTAGAAGAGTTAGAGGAGGAGGATGAGGAGCCCGTTGGCGAGAAAGAGTCGAGAGGAGACTTAGACAATGGGATAGGAGAGAAAAATATTGTCCTTATTGTCGAGCTAATAGTCATTCTATAGCAGAATGTCGTAAACAACCTCGCCCAGGCTCCTGCTATGATTGCCTGCGTATGAATTGTCGAAGAGGACAACCAGGTTGTCCCGGGAGAATTAATATGACTCGAGGGAGAATATCGTGACAATCACCGGTCATTAACCTGGACGTTAACCATCATGTGCTCGAAGTAATGTTAGATACAGGTAGTGATGTATCTCTACTTAAGCTTAGCGCAGCGGAAGAATTAGGGCTGGAAATAAAACCTAGTTCAAGAATTCCCCCATTGCAAGGAATTACTGGTCGTAAATTACGAGTTTTGGGTCAAGCTAGTGTTACCATTTCTAGTATCAGTAATCACCCAATTACCATTAAAGTAGCGGTAATTCCTGATAATTATCTGCGTCCATCAGCCTTGCTCGGTATGAATGCCATCAGTCAAGCTACATTTACGTTAGATTACCAAGCAAGAAAAGTTTATTGGAATAACTTGATTTATCCTTTAGTGTTAACAACAAATGAATATGGTAAAGTTCAAAGGGTGGTAAGAGAAACACGACCCGCCCCTAATAACCACCCCAATAACCGCCCCAAATATGGCAGATTAACTACTCGTAAACACCTGGACTGTTACTTAACGACCATGGTGGAAATTAAAGTCGATGAACAACCTAACACAGTAGTAATGGTTGAAGCCAGACATCAGTACGTCCAGAATGGAATACCAATGGTTATGACTGTCACTAAAGATCAAACTTTGTTTATCCCCGTCATTAATAACACCAAGGTAGGGTTAAACTTGCACCCCGGAACATTGTTAGTCACCTATGAACGAGTGCAAGATGAACAATTAGAAACAGAAGAAACCCCCGTTACTATCTCCCGTATTAGTGAGGCTCTCGGACCTGAGAATGATTGTGTTAGTAATTACCAAACACGCTGGGAAAAACTGCAGTCCATCCTAGAATCTCGTGATTGGTCACATTTAAATCCAGAACAGAAAGAACAATTATTTCAAATCATCCAACAACATCAAGAACTTTTTATAGTACATCCAGGCGAATTAGGTTTAATTCAAGCAGAACCAGCTCATATACAGGTAGACGATCCAAGACCTTGCCGTACGCCTCTATACCGTTATCCCGAGAAAGCAAAGGAGGCGATTCAGTCAATATTAAAGGAGTTAGAAGGGAAAGGTATTATCGAAAGTTCAACTGCGGCTTGGCTGTCCCCAATAGTTTTAGTTGATAAGCCAGGGGGAGACAAAAGACTCTGTTTAGATTATAGAAAAGTAAATAAACAACTAGCTATGGATATTCATCCTCTTCCTAAGTTAGAAGAGTTAGTAGAGAATGTATCAGGAAGTGACTACTATGCCACTTTGGATATGAAGGATGCATATTATCAAATCGCCCTCGATCAATCCAGCAGGGACCTAACTACTTTTAGTGATGGAATCTCACTCTATAGATTTAAAAGATTGCCCTTCGGTTTGAGCTGCAGCCCCGCTTTATTCGCTAGACAAATGAACCAAGCTCTAGCCCCCCTACTTAAAGAAAATTGGGTTAAAAGTTATCTTGATGATCTTATTGTATATGCGGCAGACTACGTTACTTTAATTGAGAGGCTGGAAAAGTTATTTAAACACCTAAAGTCTGTAGGTATAAAACTTAACCTCTCCAAGTGTAATATTGGTCAAAGACAAGTAAAATTCTTAGGACATATAGTGTCAAAGGAAGGGTATCGTCCTGACCCACGTAACGTAGACGCAGTAACCCAAATGAAGCCACCCGCTACTATCAAGGAAACGCGGCGTTTCATCGGGATGTGCTCATTTTATCGCCGCCACATAGATAAATTCTCAAAGATTCTGGCCCCTCTTACAAACCTTACTAAAAAAGGCCAAATATTTGACTGGACCAGTGAATGTCAGAATGCTTTTGAGACTTTAAAATGTAAACTCACCCATGCCCCAATCCTTTCTAAAGCAGTAATGAATCGGGAGTTTATATTAGAAACCGATGCTAGTGCTACTCATGTAGGAGCAGTGCTGATGCAATATGATGGGAAAGAACCACGAGTGATAGGATTCTTTTCAAAGAAATTAAGACCGGCCGAAATAAGATATTCCACAACCGACAGGGAAGCGTTAGCTGTAGTGTTAGCCTGCCGGAACTTTCACCATTATTTGTGGGGAGTGCGCGTCCTGATCCGCACCGATCATCAACCCCTCATTTCTGTGTTCAGGCAAAGAACCAAATCGCCCAGGATGAATAGGTGGATATTAGAGATGAGGGAGTTTCAGTATAAAATGGAATATAAAGCCGGATCTAAGAACGTGGTGGCTGATCAACTAAGCCGTCCAGTTAAGGTAGTTAGAATGGTAGGGCAAGATACGTTCCTAGGGATGACCAAAGATGAGTTCATACAAGCCCAAGTAGACGAACCCCGTTGGCGAGAAATGAAAGCATATTTAGAAGGAGGACAAGTACCACGACATAAATATCCTCCAGTAATCTTAAATCAGTTTATTGTAGAAGATGGAGTCCTTTATTATTCTAAACAGAAAAGAGATAACACCTTGCTCTATTTGTTGGTGGTGCCCACGGTGATGAAAAAGAAAGCCCTTACTATTATTCATGAAAAAGAATCCGGACATTTAGGTCAACTCAAATCAATATTAAAGGCGGAAGAATATTTTTATTGGCCAAATTTAAAGGCAGATGTGAAGAAATTTGTAAGAGAATGCCTAACTTGTCAGCAAACTAAGTCAGCCTCAACTTTACAAAGGCAGTGGCGAGAATTGCCTCCTGTAAACCAGCCTTTGGATAGAATCAGTGTAGATATAACTGAAATGACTCCTGCTCGAGGAGGTCATCGATATGTATTAACCATAGTAGATCATTTTTCAAGGTTTGTAAAATTGTTAAAATTACGTTCGAGGCAGGCTGAAGAGGTAGTTAGGGGTATTAGATCATACGTGGGGGACTATGGAAGGCCAAAAACGCTCCTGGCTGATAATGCTTGCGAGTTCCGTTCTCACCTCCTGGCGGACTTCTGTAAAGCCCACGGAATTCACCAAGTCTACTCCACTCCCTACCATCCTCAAGGAAACTCCATCACCGAACGTTTACATAGAACCCTTAAGTCCGTGTTAGCGTGCTTGAGTAAGGGTCAACCAATTAAGTGGCCCGACTATATTACCCAGTGCCAACAAATACTCAACGCGGCGGTACACGAGACCACAGGAGAACAACCACACTACTTAATGTTCAATCGCCACGCTCCGAGAGTTATAGGGATAACTCTACCACAGGTGGACGATGAGATAGACATTGGTGTCGCCCTGGAGGTAGTGAAGCAAACATCCCGTGACAACAGCCGGAAATGGTTGCAGCGGTGTAGATGCAAATTACGCATCAGCCCACGTTGTCCGGTTGACGCTACAGTGTGCTAGTTAAATAGGTAATTAGCCCCCCTTCCAGTTAATTTTTTATTCCCTTACAGAGTAGTGATTGGTGATTAGAATAGTTACGTAGAGTTAATAGTGATGCATTGTTTTCTTTTTTTAAGTGTTAGTGATAGTGTTAGTGGACTAATACGCTCAAAGTCTCCTCTGCGGGCACCTATCCCCAGATTGTTAAGTGAGTCGCGGTCTTCGGATCGCCGGGCGTCCTTCCCCCCTCCAATTAAATTTTAATTATGAATTCTCAGATAGACTTGTTAGGCGACTCGTGGTTTCCCCAGGAGGAAGTAACCGAAGTGGGTGAACAAGCGCTTGATGGAGCAATAAAACCAGAGTGTTCAGAAGTCGGTCATCACGATCAGAGGAAAATGGAGTCGTTAGAAAGGGAAGTGGATAATTTAAGGTCTTGTGTTGAGGATTTAATAGGTGAAGTGCGCCGCAGGGAATCTGCACCCCCCCTTGAAAGACCAGTTAAAACCTTTTTGAAGCCACGTGATATCCCTATTCTGGAGTTACGTCAGTTGAATGGTGTAGACGGCGCGGGACGACTCACTGTTTTCTTGTCACAGGTAGAAAGTTGTTCTCAGTTAACAGACGAACGACAACAAATAGTTCGGATGCGAGTAGATTCACCCCTTTCACTATTTATTCAGAATATCCTTAATAAAGAAGTTATGTCGTGGGAGAACTTTAAGAAGCACCTAACTACTGAACTCACCGACCAAAGTGAAGATCGTATCTTTGATTCCTTGAACGATTTAAAATATACGTATGACGAAGACCCAATAGAATTTGTAACCAACCTAAAATGTAAACTTGCGTTGTTAGAAGTACAGACAAAGTCGGGAGAGGTGCCTAACACTGAACAGCTCATTAAAAACAAACTACTGAAGGGCATGCCTAAAGAAAGTAGAAATAGGCTAGAGTTGTACTTGGACCAGAATGTAACCCTTAAAAAGTTTCTGAGCAAATTAGATAATGAGAGAATAGTGGTGCTAGCACAACAATGGGATAACGTGCGAACAATTGAACCAGCTTTACCATCCCAAGGTGCCATAGCACGTAACCCTCCGAGAACACCAACAGGGAGGGGCAATTTAGAAATAGTCGAGAGAGACTTCCCTTGAAGGCCGATGTGGAGAAGGGTTCCATGTGAACATCAGTTGGACATGGGTTAGTCGCTCCTAAGCCCAAGGCTAAAGCCTTATCCCACCGCTGCCACCATTGTACCGAGGGTCCGACGTTGGTTTACGAACAGAAAACGAATATAAAAATAATGGACAACTTTAATGATGAATAAAATAAATAAAGTACTCGCTATATCCGTGGTGGTGCTCTTACAAATGCTTATCCACCCTTAGCGACACAAACATAAACATATACCTTAACACAAATATTCCTATTCTATCCTACCTAACTATACGTGAGGGAACTGATGGAAAAACGACCAAAATACACTCACGCCACAAATATTGTTTGAGAGTCACTGGGTCCTTCTGGCCGTCGTCCTTGTTTGAGAGGCAACTCCACATGCAGCCTTCGTCAAACACCAACCGAAAGACAGTCTTTTGCTGGTCCTCTCGGCAGCTGTCTGGAGCGGGGTCACGGAACACTAGTGACTGACCTCCCGCCCAGACCGGTATATATATCCTCAGTTCCAGTGACGTCACGCGTTTTTCCCATCATCCTCTTTCGCTAGTAGTACCTACTCTAACCATAACAAGGTATCTTAACGAGCGTCGAGAATACGAGGATTTACCGGTGATTCCGCAAAGGAATCACCGTAATGATAGTTGGCCCGTTGTACTCGGTACATTAGGAAGAAAGGAGTGGTGTAGAAGACTGGAGGAGGAGGAGGACGGAGGAATCCTTACAGTGCTGGGCCTGTACAGGGGAGAGAAGGAGGGAGAGAGAGAGAAAATCATAAGAGCGGCTAAAGAGTTCCTGACACAGGCGTGGAGAAAACGGGCATAATAGATACAAGGAGCAGTACAGTGAAGGAAAAAGGACCTACGAAGCGATAAAAAGCGAGAGGTCACAAGAAGAAGAAGAAGAAGAGCAAGATCAAAATCAAAACAATGTAAACAAAGGCAAATGTGATACGTTTCGTGGACTATTCTAATATCACGAGTGTACCTAAAAAGTGGATGGAATTTGCAAGTGCTCTCACTGAAAGTTACCAAAAAACTGATTGAAATACTGTATTTTCTAATTATTCATGATGGTGAGTGTTTTGGTTTGGTATGTTAATTGTGCAACAAGTGACTGGGTGAAATAACCACCTATTACGTCACTCACTTACACACCAACAAGTGACTGGGTGAAATAACCACCTGTTAGGTCACTCACTTGGATAAAGATTGTTTTGTGCCAGGGACAGTGAGAAGAGGATGTGTGTGTGTCTTCCTGGGGCAGGAATAGGAGAGGTGTCTGATAGGCTGGAGGATGTGTTGGCCGGGGAAGATGACACTCCAACAGTTGTTATCAGGGCAGGAGGCAATTATTTAGATTATTTAGGTAGAATTAGGTCTGAGGAGCTGTTCAGGAGATATAAGGAGGCTCTGGGGCGGATTAGGGACCTGGGAGGGAGTCCTGTTATGTGTGGTATACTGCCCACGTCGCTTGGAACAGGTGGTGGTTTGAGGCGTGTGTCTTGAACAACAAACTGGCTGATCATTGCAGGAGAAATGGGTGGTTATACGTGGACAACTGGACCTATTTCTTTGGCAAAGATTACCTGTACACTAGGGACGGTGTCCATCTCTCAGGATGGGGAACAGGGGCTCTGACCTGGAGCCTCCAGAGGGACCTGGGGACTCATGGTTTTTTAGGGAGGGTATAGAGGAAATCGAGTGCCCTGCAGGCTTTTTTCAAATTGACAGTAGGGGGAAGACAACCGGAGACATGAGAAATGGCAATGTTAAGAAGAGGAATAGTGGCTTGAAAGTTTACTATACAAACTGCAGGAGTATTGTAAACAAAATAGACTACCTTAGACGGTTGACTAGTGTAGAAATATTCGATATTATTGCTTTAACAGAAACTTGGTTGGATATGTTAGAGAAGATATTTGGTCCAGAAGTAGAAATAGAGGGGTACAAGTTTTTTCATAAGAATAGAAAAGAAAGGAAAGGAGGAGGAGTTGCATTTTATGTTAGGAACACATTGCAATGCTGTAAGTAATGTGATTGAAATAGATGACAGGGTTGAATCCATATGGGTGGAAGTTAGGGAAGTAGCCAGAAAAACTGTTTTGGGTGTAGTGTATAGGCCTCCAAACTTGAGTAGAGGGGATTCTATTCCTATATGGCAGGAGATTAATAGGGCATGTAAGTATGAACAGTTATGTGTATTGGGTGATTTTAATTTAAGGAACATTGGCTGGGAACTAACGGTAGGTGATAATGATGCTGAGGATTTGTTAAAGTTAGTTCAGGATAACTTTTTAAACCAGACAATCAGAGAACCTACTAGAGGTGATAATATTCTATATTTAATACTAACTAACCAAGATGATTTTGTTAAGAAAGCAAATGTTGGGGAGCAGTTAGGTAACAGCAATTCATTCGGCGTTAGTCAGACCTCATAGCTTTAGTCAGAACTCACCTCGACTATGCAGTGCAGTTTTGGTCACCATATTATAGAATGGATATAATTTTGTTAGAGTCAGTGTAGAGAAGGATGACAAAAATGCTAGAAGGGATTCGCAAGTTTTGCTATGAAAGGAGACTAAAGCTTTTGAAATTACACTCACTGGAGTGACGTAAAATAAGGGGAGATCTGATTGAAGTATTTATGTGGGTGAAGGGTTTCGATAAGGGGGATGTAGGAAAAATTCTTATGATCAGTAATCAGGATAGAACAAGAAATAACGGATTCAAACTAGAAAAATATAGATTTAATAAAGAAATAGGCAGAAATTGGTTTACAAATAAAGTGGTAGATGATTGGAGCAGACTCAGTCAGCAGGTAGTTAGTGCCTAGACAATAGGGAGTTTTAAGAGAAGACTAGACGACTTCATGGATGGAGATGAGAGGTGAGTGTTGGTAATAAGGGGTATAGGATTAACAGAAACTATCTAGTGCAGGCCTTTTGTAGCTTTCTTATATTCTTATGTAAGAAGACCCATTCGATATCTCTTTACCTTTGTAATGCACTGCAAGTTCAACCTCAGAAACTTGTTCAGATCACTTCAAACAGTTATGCTGCTGAATTACAGAATTTTTGTTTTTAGGTTACGTTAGGTTTCGTTATTTTTAGTTAGGTTAGTTTTGGTTAGGCTTATTTAACTGCAGCTCTGAGAAGGCTATGCTAACAAAGTTTTTTTTTTCAGGTGAATTTTTAATCTTCACCAGAATGGCGTGTGGCTACGAAAGAAAATGGCGTCTGCACCTCGCACACCCCCTTACATTTAGTCATAGAAAACATTTGATAGCTTCTTAATTAACATAGCATAACATAAATTAACTATACCTTAGCTTATATTGACAAATAACATAATCTTGTTCAAACTTAACTTAACTAAACTTAAACTTTGAAGAGAAGAAGAGAAAAAAAATTCATATTTTTTCTGTAATTCAGCGGCACAACTGTTTGAGGTGATTTGAACAAGTTTCTGAGGTTGAATTTGCAGTGCATTATAAAGGTAAAGATATATTGAATGGGTCATCTTACGAATCTTTACCGGGAACACTTAGATAGCTATTAGTAGGCACAATGAGATAATGGATGTGGCAGATCGTCCTATTGATAAGAGGTTGGATGAGATCTAATGGTGTGCTGCGTCTGTTTAGCCCTTATAAGCACAGTTGGGGTCAAACGAGACTTCAGATAGTCATGGTGGAGCTCCAAACTGATGAGAATGAATCAAAGTATTAATTCTGGCCAAAACATAGCCAGAAGGAAGGCCAGAGCTTCAATAATATGTAGGTGAACACACAATAGAATTATGTACTAAAGTTTAATCAACCTTATGATATCTCTGAGTTACATCATCACGTGGTCAAGGCAAGGCAAGGACCAAGGCAAGTCTCCCCCTATCAGTGCTCTTCTTGCGTAGCCTTACATGTTCTCATTACAGTGTAGTTTTCTTAATAACTAAATTTATACACTACCAAAAAAAGGTTAAAATGTATTTTCTGCATAGGAGTAAAATTTTTTGTTCCTGGTAACTACACACTAATAAGATGTATATCATATGGATATACAGAGCTGCTACCTGGTAGTATGTGGTTTAGTAAGCAACCTCATTGTGTGATGCCTTTCCCAATGAGCAATGAAACTACAACTAATCAATTATATCTGATGTATTACTTGTTTATAATAGTGTAACTAATTCTTTCCTGCACCTGCATGATTAAATGATGCTCCCCCACCCATTTAAAGTAAAGTAAAGTAAAGTAAAGCAACTATTTAAAGGATTGAAGATTGCTTATAGTTGGATGGCCCTGATACAGTGCTTGGCTCGTGGCCTATTGATTGTAAGTTTGATCCTGGCAGCATCTTTGTGATAGATGTAGCACTCATGTTAACCTTACCAGAGCTATATGGTGTTTTGCTCCCTAGCTTGAGGGATTATTCAATCTTTAATCTCCATAGCAATATTCATCAGGAAGCAGAGTACCATATATATTGTGAGCTTTTTGGGTGTACTAATGACATTTCATTCCCTAATCAGGTTGAAGAAATAGATTTATTGCACCTTCAGTCATTATTTACATGGATCAGCATTTATCATCTAATGACAGCTAGCCAAAAAGCAGTTATATGCAACCTGTCTGTATGGTAGTATGCTTTGTAAAGCCTTCCTCAGAAATCAGTATTTCACCACTTACTTTCTCTAATTTATCTTTTTGGACTCTATCTTCCTCTTGAAGTTTTTCAATAGGTATATTTCACTCAGCCATTTTCATAATTTCTTTTGTACTTGTCCAGACCATTGCAATCTTCTGTCTCCATCACAAACTTTACCGATGTGCTCAGCCCGAAGTTGCTTTCTCAATGCCACACTTGTTGGGTTGCTTCTTACTATAGCACTGCACATCTATGTCACCATGCTGATTTAAGTATGGTCTAACCTCTTGACATTATAATCTTCAGCAGTCTAAGTTTCACAACCATAAAGTATTGCACTTGATACACATGAAGCATACAATCCACTATACTTTTTTCAGTGTGGCCAAGTATTTTTTTTTCTTTGTTTGCAAGTAACACAAGGAAGACAGCATATTGCTACACCAAAGATGATGGCATTACCCGTCAAACACAACCAATTATGTAAATTAGTTTGCAATGACAAAATGCAACATCATTGCTAACATAAAGCTTTGCTTAGATAGAAATTACTTACCCTTAGAGTAGTCTGAAATAAGTTTTTGGAGGACATATGGCTATGACAGTTGTAATCAGAAATCATGGCTAGTGTGATGATTTTATCAGATGTACTGTTTTCTCAGGGCAGGAAGAGAATGCATCGTAAGGTGGACATGAAGGTGGTGATGCTGGGCCAGGAATCATGTGGCAAGACCAGTCTTGTGGAGAGGTTTATCTATAAACGCTTCAATTGTTTCTACCAAGCAACCATAGGTAACCGTACTATTTACGTTTATATAATTTTCATGTATAATGTTTATGCATCAATCCTACATACATTTTTACTATAGTTCTTGCTTCTTAGTCTGCATATTCCTCTTTCGAGTTTCTTCCTCACCAATGCTCATGCTTTGTTTTTCCATTTTACACTAATCATATATTTATTTACTCCTCAATTATACATTCTTAGTAATTTTTAAAAGTGATATATATATATATATATATATATATATATATATATATATATATATATATATATATATATATATATATATATATATATATATATTGTATAGGCTGCTTTTCATTTTTTTTTTTATAAATTTATAATTTTCTCTTTTAATGAGATGCTTGTCTTGAGATAAGAAAGCTGTCCGTATGTTGTCACTCCATAGAAAGGCAAGAATGTATGAATTTTAACTTAAGAGGTGAAGTGATGTTCCTCTCCTGTACATTAAAAGTATTAAAGAAAGGCTACTTCTTGCACTCTATTTTTACTATTAGCTGCATTGGTCTCTCCATTCTTTAGGAAACTGTGGTGGCCTCTTTGATTGTGCTAATCACATATAGAAAGGAAAACAGCTGATGCTCTGTACACTGAATTTAACTTTCCTGACTGAAGATGTAGCCGAGTAGATATAGATCTCTGACCTACATGGGCAGACTTACAATGAAATTGTATTCGCTGTAGATCATAAAAGGCAACAAAAGAGGCAGAGTGACTGGTATGGGAAGCCTCTCTGTATTCCCTCATATAAAAAGACATGGTGCAAAAGGAGAGTGGAGAGTAAAGTCATCCTGAACCCTAAATGCCTTGTCTTGGTTACCACCTTTTTATGGGAGTTTATACCAGTTACGTAGATAAGTAGATAAATTATTATTATAATTATTGTTGTTTTTATTAGGATTATTATTATTATTGTTATTATTATGATTATTATTATTACTATTATTTTTATTAAAACTATTCTTATTATTATTAAAATCATTATTATTGTTACTAATTATGTGGTGGGGGCTGCAAGAATACTTCCACTGTATTCCCTGCTGATCATTAAAAAGTGACCAAAAAGGACGGAGCAAGGGGTCTGGGAAGCCTCTCATCTGTATTCTCACATATGAAAAGACAAGGCACAGAGGTAGGGGGGGAGGGATAGTAATGTCTCCTTGCACCCTAAATGCCTTGTCTTGTCTAACCCTGCTAAGGGGGATATAAGCCAGGCATATAGATAGATAGATTATTATTATTGTTGGTCATTATTATTATTATTATTATTATTATTATTATTATTGTTATTATTGTTAATATTATTATGATTATTATTATTATTATTATTATTATTATTATTATTATTAGCATTGTTATTATTATTCCAATAGTTTTTTTATTCTAAAATCTTTTAATCAAAACATGCCGAATCCAAAGTATTACTAAAGCATCCTTGTTTCAAGTAACCAAAAAAATCTTAAAGCTATCCAAAAATTCAAACGCAGCACTAGCATTAATTTACAGTTGGTTCGCTAAAGGGAGCAGTGATTGCACCATGTCAGGCAGCCTCTTTTGAAATGTTTCTCAGTTCCCGCCACACATTTACCATGTTTGTGCCCGGGTCTCGTAATCAAGGAACATATCTTGTGAATTTTTTTGTGATGGCTCCTCCTAAAGTTAACCCATTTGGTGAAAATAAGATTAAAAGTTTTGTGCTTACTCTGAAACAGAAAATAGAAATATGTAACAAGATAAAACGGGGTGTAAATAGAAGTGTGCTGATGAAAGAATACAATATTTGGTCAACCCACCTTTGCAGCATACGCAAACAGAAAGATAAACTTCACAAGTTCGTGATTAACTCAGTGGTTTTTCCAGACTATGGAAAAGCAACGTATGTTAAAGGAAGCAAAGTTTAAACAGCTGAACAAAACTTTATACAAATGGGTCCTTATGAAACAAGTTGAGGGATGTGCTGTGTTTGGTCTGCTCATAATGAAAATGGCTAAGTAATTCTATGACATCAGGTAACTGAAAGAACCATGTTACTTCTCTATTGGTTGACTAAAAGAACCATCTTATTTCTCAATTGGTTGGCTTCAAAATGTTTATAAAAGACATAGCATCAGGAAGCTAGCTAGATGTGTGTGGTGAAAAAAGATCAGTAGATTTTGTAAGCTCATTATGGAGCTCATTATGGGGAGATCCAAATATACTTCTTATGGGGAAAAATACAATCAAAACCGCAAATGAACAATTTCACGTCACAATATTTAACTGACGTCGCAGCGGTACCCAATGAGACGCTCTACTACTATTCCACCATCAGTTCACATTCTACTTCCCCACAGTCAACAACACATCAACTGCGTTGCATCTCCCTGGTTGAAGTTTGCCTGGGAAGCTTTCTCCTATACAGTCCTAAGTTGACTGTGGGTAAAAGATATCTGGATCTACAGATGCATTTACTGCCATATGTATTATTTACTATGCAGTTTGGAGCTGTGGGTTGGTTCCTGCCGCCCTAAGGAGACAACGTATGGTGTTTATCTGACCCTCTCTGTTTCTCTTGTTGTGCAGTTTAACGTTGCCACCCAGGCGTGTCGCGTCCCTCTTCTTCATCCTCGAGTAGCAAGAAGCGTGGAAGCTTGGAGAAGGATGACTTAGATAAGTCTGCTAAGAGGAGTCGGTCATTGGTAGATATTTCCACACTCCCTCCTCCACCTTGCGTTTCACCGCCTTCACGTGTCAGACCTTCACGTCAGCTGATCACTCTACCGTGCCTGGAGAGGGTGTTAGTAACTTAGTATATATCTGTGTCCATTACTGCTGCACTATTACGGTGACACTGCTGCACCATTACGATGGCACTCTGCAACATCATTATGGTGGCACTCCCAACACAGTGCTGGGGCTCATTAACCTCCTTCCCACCACCACGCCTCGTCAGTGCCATTACGGAGGCACTTGGGTACAGTGCCACTTTGAGGAGTGCCATTCTTCCATCCAGACCATCTTTGCTGTCACCTAGCCTGTCACTGAGATGTGTTCTACCATCCTGCACAATGACTAAAACTTGAACGTTATATAAATAACAAATATAAACATGAAAATAATGGTAAATTTACAGTATTATACCCGCCGAGCCCGACATTGTTCTTGTGTTGCTTGGTTCAGACTTTCCAACATCACTTTTTATCTAACTTAACCTAACCTATTAAAATTTTACCTAACGGTGAGGGTTAGGTCGGCCTCCGTGGTCAGTTGTTAACACAATAAAGACATACTTATTCTCTGAGTGCTACAACCTTGATGACATGACTATTCATGATTCATATGCTCTTTGATAAAATCATACGTGAACGGTCCTGCAGAGCGCTATTGGCTGAGTGGGACCTGTTAAATAACGACAACAAGTAACAAGTAAGTAACAATTTACATCCGATGAACGAAGTCATTGTGACAGAAAAGCAATAGATGAGTGTGTTATATGTGCAAAACACACCCTTTAACACCTAGGTGACCTTCATAATGAGACGGGTGTTACACTGTAATAACACCTAAGTAACTTGTGCTAGTGAGGGAAAGTGATGTGTTAGATACACTCAAAAGTGATTCCCAAAGTGACCTGACCTAGGAATGGAAGCAGCTGTTGCTTTCTTGCCATATTAGTACCTTGGCAAGTGCTACTTCCAGTTCCGGCCTTTTTTAGGCCAGCAGCTTCCCCAGGGGAGGGGGATGCATGGGCCGAAGCTGCAGTAACCTCTCCAGTGAGTTCCGGGTTTCCTCCTTTAGTTAATACACCTGATAACTTTAGAGGGTGTAAGATTTTCTCTGCTAACCTACTGTGGGGGTCTCATGCAGGATCCTTGGATTCATGATGTGGTGAAGGGAAAATTTCTAGAATTTGTGTCCATACCTTTTCAGACTGTGCCTCCACGTCCTCTCACCCTGTCTCGGGCAGATGATCAGACCCTGAACGATGCCTTATGTCAGTTCCTCAAACAGTCAATAGTGGAGCTTTGTTTACCTGAAGATCACGGTTTTGTTTCCCATCATAAAGCTGGTTCGGGCCGGCGAGAGTTATCCTAAACTTGATGGACCTTAATGTTCATGTGCCTTATATTCTTTTTAAGATGGACACTCTGAAGGATGTGATTCCTTTAATCCTCCCTAACTGTTTTTTTGTTACAGTTGATTTCAAGGACGCCTATTATTCAGTTTATGTTAGGCCTGAGGATAGGAAGTGGCTTCAGTTTTGGTGGAAGGGCCGCGCTTTTAGATTTACTTGTCTCCCTCAGGGGTTATCTTCTGCTCCTCGCACCTTTACAAAGTTACTGTCCTCTCCCACCTTCGGTCCCTTGGAATGGTTGTGGTTTGTTATTTACATGACTGTCTTTTTATTGCTTCATCGGTAGAGACCTTGCGGGCCCAGGTGGGCTATGCTTTGCACTTCTTTCATTCTCTGGGTCTCACCATCAATGTGCGGAAGTCGGTCCTGGAGTCTACCCAGAGGGTTACATTCCTTGATGTGGTTCTTGACTCTGTTTCCTTGACTTTGCCCTCCTGTAGGAGGGAGTGCATCAGGGAAAAAGGTTTGCTCCTACTCAACAGAGATATCACCTTACAAGACTTGTCCTCTTTTATTGGTTTAGCGGTGGCTTCTGGCCCTGCTGTATAGTTAGCTCCTCTCCGTTATAGGTACCTGGAGATTATTCGTAACAGGGATCTCTCGGTCCTATGGCGATTATCATTCCTGCGTTGTTTGAGATGCTCATGCCCGGGAATTAGTCATTTGGTGAGTGACTAATGTAGTTTTTTCAGGAGAGGTCGCTCCGCTCTTCTTCTCCAACATGTTAGCTGTTTACAGATGCCAACCTGACTGGCTGGGGTGCTTCGATGGGGGACTTTACAACTGGAGGTCACTGGGCCCACAAGGAGTTGGATCATTTAAACTCTTTGGAGTTAAGGGCCATTCTGTTGGGCTTGCAGTTTCTTTGTCGGGATAAGAATGGCTCATATTAGGCTTCGCTCTGACAACACCACTGCGATTGCATGTATTGATCGTTGTGGTAGCACACGACCTATGCTTCATGCTTCTACAGAACAGATTTTTGAGTGGGCTGCTTCTATGGATATTATTTTGTCGGCACAGCATGTACAGGGTTTATACAATGTGACAAGCAGACACAGAGTCTAAAGTCAGTAGGATGGATGGTGAGAGGATGTTACAGCCGTGTATTTTCAGGATGGTTTGTCAGCGTTTTTATACTCCTGATATAAATCTTTTTGCTACACAGATAAATGCTCAGTTACCTGACTATGTTTCTTGGAGGCCAGACCCATCTGCTATGTGCATTAATGCCTTTACCTTGGATTGGGGTGGGAAGAGTTTATATGCTTTCCACCTTTCAGTGTGATATCCAGGGCTCTCTGGAAAATGCAGGACTACGGGGCGACGGCACTGATGATTCTCCCACTGTGGTCAACTCAGGTGTGGTTTCTGGTGGCCCTTCAAATGTTGGCAGCCAATCCAGTCTTGCTTCCACGCTGTCCTCTGCTTTTTCCGCAACAGCTAACTCTTGCACACCCTCCGGCTCGGGGGTTGGTCTTAACAGCGATGGTGCTCTCCGGGCAGCATTCACACTTCGAGGCCTTTCGACAGAGGTTGCCCAGTTTATCCTTCGGTCCTGGAGATCTAGCACTTAAGGCTCAATATGGGCCGCGTATCAACAGTTGGCTGTCATTTTGCCTCGGCAGGGAAGTGGATCCGTTTCAACCACCTGTGAATATCCTTCTGGACTATCTTGTCAGAATTTAAACGGGGGACAGGCCGTGGGTACAGCTCTATGAACACTATCCGGTCTGGCATCTCTGCAGTTGCTACTTTTGATGGACATCCTGCGGGACAACATCCTTTAGTTTCCCGTTTCACAAGGGCAGTCTTCCTGGAGAGACCGTCTTTTCCCCGCTTCTGCATGACTTGGGATCCTCAGCTAGTTCTGGATTATTATCTGCAGTCTGGGTCCCACGGAAGATTTGTCCTTTCCTCAGTTATCCATAAAATTGGTCGTTCTTATGTTCTTGTTGACTGGCCAACGTGGCCAGACCTTGCATTTGATGGACACAAGAAATTTGTTTGTCTCTGAGACTCAGGTTGTTTTTGGGATTGGCGATCTGGTGAAAACTTCCCATCCTGGGGTCCTTCTGTCAAGGGTGGTCTTTGAGGCTCACCCGCATGATAACTGCTTATGCGTTGTGCACACCATTGAGCATTATCTTGATAGGACAACAACCTTCCGAGGAGCACTTACAGGGTTTTTTCTTGACGACACGACCCCCAGTACGGTTGGCCTCTCGTGATACTTTGCGTCGTTGGGTGAGAGATTATGATGGGGGCTGCTGGCATTGACCTTACTATATTTTCTCCCCATTCGACTAGGTCTGCATCATCCAGCAAGACGGCCCTAGTCTTGCCGTTATTCACGATTGTCTCCACCATTGTTTGGGCCAGGGAGTTGACCTTTACGCAACACTACCGGAAGCCCATCGCTCAGCATGGACAGTTTGCGAGGACAGTTTTGTCATATAATGTTTGGCCTTTTCCTCTGCTCAGGGTTTAATGTGAGGGTTCTTTGACCCCATTTTTGGTATAGGTGATGGGTGATTTTTCTTTCCATGTTCCTGTGGGACTGTTTCACTATATTTTTGATAATTGTTAATGTTTTCTATCTTCTGAATTACAGTGTTATGCTTTACTTTGTTCCTATGGATTTTCTTTTTCACGGCTCCATACTGACCCTTTTTCTGAAATTTGTGTTATTTGGTAGGTTTTAGGAACCTCTCTAAAGCTCTCATTGGGTACTGCTGTGACGTTAGTTAAATATTGTGACGTGAAATTGTAAGATTAAACGAGTAGTTACCAAGTATGAAGTTTGATCGTAATTTCACGAACATTTAACGACGTCACAGTGGTGCACAATGCCCTCCCTCCCTGCCCTATCTATTCACGGAGCTCCCTTTGGGGCAGGGGCTCTCAGCGGTAGTTGATGGCTGCTTGCTAAAACCTACTCTCTAAACGGACTGATGGTGGAATGGTAGTAGAGCGTCTCTCATTGTGCACCACTGTGACGTCGTTAAATGTTCGTGAAATTACGATCAAACTTCATACTTGGTAAGTACTCGTTTAATCTTACAATTACGCATTATCAAACATATAACTGATAGTTTTACGTATTATACTTAGCATAATCAATAAAGAGAATTGTAGAAACAATACAAATATTTTGATTTACACACCTTTTCAATAGAAATTGTTGCATTAATGGGGTTGAAAGAGGTTTCCTAAGCAAAGAATGGGTTATTGTGGTCTGCTAGCCACCCCCCACCACTGACATCCTCTGTGGTGTACTTTTTCAAAGTTTGGCCTTTATGATACTTTCATCTCTTTACCACCTCTTCTTTTTTCTCTGATAGCTCTGTCTGCAGTTCTGAGGTTCTCCCATTCACACCAATCTTTCTAGCACCACTATTGTCCTTGGCCGACATAACAATAGCGAGATTATGGCTGTGTATGAGACCGATCCTCACAAAAACACTTTCAGGTGGCAGGTACACTAGTGCACTGGTGAAAATCCAGGTGGCAAGGAGATGGCCTCGGCATAGTTCGATATCGATCAGCTCGAGTCGGTTTGTGCAGTCGTATTTCAGAGTCTCAGCGGCAAGATTCGAGATTCAATGATGAGATTCATGATTTGGGAAGAGGTGGAAAGATACAAAATGGCGAGATGTGAGAACCTACTGTACTACCATATAATGCCAGATTCATAAGAATATAAGAAATGAGAAGATTGCAAGGGACCAGTTAATGACCTACACGAGGCAGTTCCTTGTCCCCCACCCTTGGAATAATCCAATATTTAGCCATCCCACCTGTCATCCCTATCCATACTCTCATCTAACCGTCTTTTAAAGCTACCTATTGACTCAGCACTTACTACGTGTCTATCAAGACTATTCCAATCGTTCACCACTCTGTTAGTGAACCAATATCTACCTATGTCTGTCCTGAATCTAAGTTTTTCTAGCTTGTACCCATTTCCACTTGTCCTATCCTGGCTACTAAATTCTAAAATCTGATCAATGTTTCCCTTATTAATTCCTTTTACCCATTTGAAAACCTCAATCATATCCCGTCTTGCCCTCTAGGGAGTGGAGATTAAGACGTTTTAACCTATCTTTGTAGGGTAAATTTCTCAGCCCCTGAATCATCTTGGTCATTCTTCTCTGAACTGCCTCCAAGGAGCCTATATCCTTCCTATAATAAGGGGACCAAAATTGAGCTGCATAATCTAGGTGGGGTCTAACTAGCGCTAAATACAACCGCAGAATGACCTCAGAACTCCTATTTGTCACACACCTACTAATAAATCCCAGTATCTTGTTGGCCCTATTTCTAGCTATAATACATTGTTCCCTGGGGTGCAAGTCACTGCTTATTTGAACTCCTAAGTCCCTCACACTATATGACCTTCTTAAGGTAGTGTCATTTAATGTGTAGTGTACAGACCTATTACCTTTACCTACGCTCATAATGCTACACTTGTTAACATTAAACTGCATATGCCATTTCTCTGACCACTCGTACAGTCTATTTAAGTCATCCTGCAGCATCCTAGCATCATCGAAATTCTTTACCGGTCTTCCTATCTTCGTGTCATCGACAAATTTACTGATATCACTGTTTATTCCTGTCTCTAAGTCATTTATATAGATTATGAATAACAACGGTCCTAGTACTGATCTCTGTGGTACCCCACTAGTGACATTAGCCGATGATGAAGATGAGCAGGAAACACAGAAGTGCAAATGGAAAGAAGCTGACCAGGCCTTCTAGACACTAATTAAATTCATGGAAAGAAACCAAAATTACTTACCTCTGGGACTTTACAAATGTGCTCCAAATGCGAGGAGCTTCAAAATCATCATTGTAAGACTATTGGTCAGTCAGAGATACAGAATTTTTTCAAGAAAAAGAGGACAGTAGATACTACTTCGACTGATGCACTCTTATCTTTCTTTGGCTTGTCTTCCGACAACGAATTCTCAAGCTCGACACGGAAGCAAACTTCAACACTGGAGCCTACACCAACAAAGCAGTCCCTCATGACTCTCTTAACAGGCCCACACCACTGCCAGCCAGCATATCCTTGCTGGATAGTTGCCCACTCTCTCACTCCTTCACCTTCCACCACATCAGAAGTCTTGGATGATGTGGAAATGATTGAATAGGAAACATAAAATATAGAAAAAAACAATTACCGTATATACCGGACTATAAGACGAGATTTTTTGATAAGTTTAAGGCTTCTAAATCTAAGGGTCGTCTTATACACCGAT
The DNA here is from genome assembly GCA_036785275.1 of Cancer borealis. Taxonomy (NCBI): domain Eukaryota; kingdom Metazoa; phylum Arthropoda; class Malacostraca; order Decapoda; family Cancridae; genus Cancer; species Cancer borealis. The sequence goes on from JAXIVD010000440.1 coordinate 47,510, forward strand.
AATAAAACACAATCCTATAATTCCGTGATGAATATTCAGCGCCACTGTACCTTGGAAATCATTGTGCATGCACAAACGTGTATGCATAATATATATATATATATATATATATATATATATATATATATATATATATATATATATATATATATATATATATATATACACCTACATACACATGCACAGGCGTGCGGGCCCACCCTAACTCTATGGGTGTCAAATGTTTACTGACAACGTCACGTGCGGGCCACAACACCGGGATGGCGGGCGACTCTGGTGATGAAGCTGCAGACGACAACCCAGATGATGCAGAATTTGACCTGTATGATGATGCACTTGAACATGTATCTCAAGATATATTTGACATGCTTATTGTATCAGATGAAGATGATTTTGAAGGTTTTTAACCCTTAACTTCCGGGTGGCTAAATTATTTTCCGTTCCCATCTCCGGGTAACTTTTGGAAAATTAGGAAACGCCAGAAGATAATTTTATCTATAAAAACCAAATTATATTTTTTATTCTGAGTGCAATGATGTACTAACCTGCGCGCTATGACCTATGGAAGTAAAGTTATTGTGTATCATAAATATCTTTCCGAAAGCGTGTTGCAGCCCGCTGTGTCCCGTGGCGCAGAAATGACCCGCAGTGCGATATCGCTGCCCGTGAATCTATCTATCTATCTATCTCTCTCTCTCTCCTTTTGGGAATTTCTTTTAGATGAAATAATTGTACTTCCAATGAGAGAGAGAGAGACAATTTTTCGTTCATGGTCACACACACACACACACACACACACACACACACACACACACACACTGACACAATGACCTGCACACAGCATTTTCTGATGTATCATTGAATATGATTGCACACATACGCACTAAGAGGGATATATATATATATATATATATATATATATATATATATATATATATATATATATATATATATATATATATATATATATATATATATATAATTATATGAAAATAATGGGAAGGATGACACAAATCCAAGACTCACCATGGTAGCAACATCGCGCTGAACCACGTGCTTCTATCAGTAGCGACTTAGTGATGGACGGACAACTCCCCACCCCCCACTTGCCACAATCTCCACTCCCTCATCCTCCTTCGTCACCTCACCCTCACTCTCCTCCTGAACCATCTTTATCACCTCAGCCTCCTCCATCATCTGACCATCCTACGTCACCTGAGCCATCTTTATCACCTCACTCTCCCTCCCCGCACGTATCATTTCAACTTTCCCCGTCAAACATCTCTCTACTTGCCCAACAAGGTTCCTTCTCACCTCCCCGACCCCCTCCTCCCTCTCCATCTGACTCGCATTCATCAAGAGCCAGTATTATATCACTTTTAGAAGACGAAGACTTCCTCCTGTCTTCCGAGGAACAAGAGTTTTCTGAGGAACTCTTTCCCTACCCAGGCACCCGTGAGGAGTTTTGATGTACTTGTAAGTGTTGTCTAAATTATTTCTTTATTATTGCAGTAATCCAAGTCTATGTTTTATTACAAATGAAAAGACATCCATGGTAGTACCTTAGTCATCAGTACTGCTGCTTTTTATTACAAGTAACTAAAAATAAAGACATCATTGATAAATGTTTCTTGTAATTACATTACTTTGATACATGAATAAAAGAGAACAAAAATAAACAAACAAAAATCTGGCAGCCCTTTTTAGAGCGATGACAAGTCCTGTAACCTCAGACGAGTCACCAGACTCAACCAGTTAGATAATCATAACTCAAAATGAAAACTCAGCTACATGAATAAGTGAGAGCAAAACAAAACAAACAAACAAAAATGTGGCAACACTTTCTGGCGCGATGACATGTCCTCACTCCTCTAGTCCTCTACAAACAGTAGAATTTTGCGCTGCATTGCACCAAAGAAGAATGTTGCCTCAGCAAACTCTGGAAGAAAAGAGATCACATATAAACATATCTTATAAGAAGTGTGTGTGTATGTGTGTCTGTGTGCGTGTGTATGTGGAGAGAGAGAGAGAGAGAGAGAGAGAGAGAGAGAGAGAGAGAGAGAGAGAGAGAGAGAGAGAGTAGGCTGTTGTGTACACACTGCCTCTCCCCTTTCCGCGATAAGAAGGAAAGGGGAGATAGCCTAGGCCGTAGACACACACAGCTCCCCTACCACCTACACACTCACCCAGACACAATTTGTGTAAAATGAGTATTCAGTGAATTTTGAAAGTAACACTATTGTTGTTAGTACAATATAAATTATATCTACCTTGCGACTGGTGTGATGCCCTCCGTCGAATGTAGAGTCCCGTACCAGGTCTTCTTTTTAGAATATCTTGAGGGTGTGATACTGCATGAAACAGCAAAACACCAGCAAACACGGGCATAGTTGGAGTAAAATCCTCACATTCGTTCCATCTAAAATCATCTGCATTTGCAGCAGCACCTGTGGAAGCTTGTGCTGCAATTCTAGGTCTCATTATAGCTCTGCTACGCCCACGTGACCTTCCACGCCCACGAGATCCTGTGACAGTACGTGAGATACGCATACTTGATGTTTGCTCCGTGTCTTCATCACTATATTCATCACTACTGCTGTCTTCAATTTCTTCAAAATAATATTCACTGTCCTCGCTCTCTTCAGTGATTTCTAAATCACTGTCATATGACATATGCATATCAGTATCCATACTGCCTCTTTCACCCGGAGGGTGAGTTTCACCCGCCGTGTCTAGGGAGGTGCCAGATGTTTTCTCCATGAAGGAAAAAAGGTAAGTAAGGCGAATTTAGATCACTCATAGTGACAGCTGAGCTAGTGGAAAGAGTTGCCAATTACTTATACTCGCCTTTCGACTTGAAACAAACGCGCCAAAATACGAAAACGCGGCGGGAAAATTCATGATTACCGGAACGATCACCGTCTCACCAGACGGAGCACTATGATCGTACATGTACGATCCCCGGATGTTAAGGGTTAATTAAATATCTATGTTTCGAATGTTTGAGGCAATTGTTGAAACAAGGTATTAGAGCGCGCCCGGCATGGCGGTGCTGATGTTTATGATAATGTTTCTTTATGTTTTGAAAAGTTCAGACTATTGTTTAATAAAAATAATATACGTACAATCATAGACTACACCATACTTGACTGGACACTCGCGACAATCGCTGACAGACGATATTACATGTAGGCCCTATCGATTCCGCTGCTATGAATGATGACAGATAATACTTTATATATCAGTTCATATTCTACTTAGGACATTGTATTTCATGTCTTTACAATCAGTAATGATTGCTGAGCCATGGCTGAACCTAAAAAATGATTTTACAACTTTAACAAATAGGAAATTAACATAAAGATTGCAAGTTTGAGTGAAAATTCATGTGGGAGTTTTGTATAAAGCATATTGTTTATAGCAAAAATTTCTGGCAAATTCGCAATAATTTCTAAAATAAAACATCACATATTGTGAAATCACCATTCCTGAATATGATTTGATTGTGATCAAATGTCATATTATCGTTATATCGGCTTGGGAATTAATTTTTCACAACAATTCGTGGCTTGATCTTGATCTTGATGTCACAGGAGGTCTGAGTTGAGAAACTATCTTCTATTCAGTATATATGCAACAAAACAAAAATTGCACTACTTTTTTCAATGACGTTTTATGAGTATGAGAAAAATAGGATAGACGACAATACAAGAAAACACCCAAATATAAATTTTAATTCGATGCATGACTAGATCAAAGAGAAAGAGGCCACAAGAAGAAGAAGCAGAAGACCAAAACCTTTAAGGCGTGGTCACACTAGCTATTGATATCGATTGATCTGGGGTTATAGCTGGATTGGCCAGCCATTTGAGTGCTCATAAACATATTCCTCACATCACTCTGAGGTGTTTGCTTTTTGATTGAGGTTTCTATGATGATTTTAAGTATTTTATTCAAATAAAACAAACAAAATCATCTCAGGACACATTTACGAAAGACCCGATTTCGAGTGCACAGTCACGTATGGTGTATTCTATGGTATTGTATATCAATATAGACTACATGGGCTATGCATATAAGTGTTTTCAGATTGAAATTCCAATATTCCTGGAAATTATTGCAAATTTGGTGTTTTTATTGGTGTCAGGATTTAATAATTGCCGCCCACCGATGACGTATGTTGACTAATTTGTTTTTGTTGCTCATAAACATATTCTTCACATCACTCTGAGGTGTTTGCTTTTTGTTTGAGGTTTCTATGATGATTTTAAGTATTTTATTCAAATAAAACAAACAAAAAATCGCCTCAGGACACATTTGCGAAAGACCCGATTTCGAGTGCACAATCACGTATGGTGTATTCTATGGTATTGCATATTAATGTAGACTACATGGTCTATGCATGAAAGTGTTTTCAGATTGAAATTCCAATATTCCTGGAAATTATTGCAATTTTTGTTTTTCTTGGTTTCTTAGGATTTAATAATTGTCGCCCATTGATGACGTACGTTGAGTAATTTGTTTTTGTTGCTCATAAACATATTCTCTACATCACTCTGAAGTGTTTGCTTTTTATTTGAGGTTCCTATCTTATTTCTAAATATTTGATTTGATTTTTCTAAAAATCTGCCGTAGGGCCTGTTTGCAAAAGGTCCGATTTCGAGTGTCCAGTCAAGTATGGTGTAGTCTATGGTACAATATATAGTTTTTTAATTCCTTTAACTACTTACATCTTGAGCAACTAGTATTGGAAGTAATTGTTGGAGTAATAAATTAAGGACGGGTGAACAGTGAACCTTACCATGAGAAAGGGGGTCGTCTAATATAGCGATAATAGCTCAAAACCAAATTTTTTTCTCGAAAATTGGGGGTCGTCTTATATAACCAGTCGCCTTATAGTCCGGTATATACGGTAGGTTTAAGACTTTATTTGTTCAAATTGCGTACAGTGAATTACGTAAGTGTTTTGGTGAAGGTTTATTCAAGTTTATTAATGTGAAAATTCATTTATGTGAAGACTTGTTTATCTGAAAACTTATTTGACAGTTTCTAATTGTTACAAAAATACAGTTTCATACATACCTACTTAAGTTAATTAAATGTTGTGGTGATGATTGAGAGGTTTTTGGGGTGTTGATTGTGGGCTGGATGTCACCAAAAATGGGTGGTGGATGAGTACAACACTCTTCCCTTGTATCATATATATTATTGTAATTTCTTTTATATATATAAAAAAAACGGCTAAATGAAACCTTAAAATTCCCGTGATATTTGGACAAAAGACTTGACTATATTATTATTATTATTATTATTATGATTATTGTTATTATTTGGGCAATGGTGTGCTTTTCTTCTCATCGGGTGGCTTATGGGCAAAGTGAGAGAAGTATTTACCTAGTTATAGTATACAGGGCCTAAGCTACACGTGTGTGGTCTGTCTCTTCTTTTTCTATTGATATGATATTTTGTCCATGTAGGTCTCATTTAATTCTTTCCCATTTCCAATACATAACACTTTTTTGCATTGAATTCCATTTCCCATGTCGTGCTCCATTCAGATATCTTCTTTGTCATTCTATAACTCCTCGCAATCTTTGTGGTTTCTTATCTTCCTTAGTAATTTTGCATCATCTACAAACAGACTTATGTAACTGCTTAATCCTTCTGTCATGTCTTTTACATGTGCTAAAAATATTATTGGTGCCAAAACTGATACCTGTGGTACTCCACTTTTTTACTTCCCTCCATTCTGATTTTTCATCCTTTACTACTGTTCTCATTTCCCTTCCTTTCAGGTAGTCCTCCATTATTTTTTAATGTTCCTTTCAATCCTCCAATGTATTCCACTTACACAGTAATCTCCTGTGCGAAATATTATTGAATGCCATTTTTAATGAAACTTGTCACTAATTACTCAAGATAAATAGCACTCCCATCATGATGGAGAAAGGACTATATATAGAATTTAAATTCAAAGTTTCAATGTGTGTAACCTGTCAAATAAAATAGATGAACTGAAATACTTAGATACAGAAAACATTGACGAATCATCCGAATATAACATAGAGGAGCTTAAAGTTTATAATAAACTACACGTTGCAATTTGGCTTAATTCAGTGAAGATGAAACAAAACGATTTATATATGAAACACTTGTCTTTAATGATAAATACAAGTGATTTTGTAATTAATATTCCAGTTACCTACAGATTGCCTGATCAGTCTGAAGCACAAGATATAGAAATGTACAGTGTCATACGACAAACATTGATACAGCAAGTCGCTAATTATGGGGAATTTTAATCTTCCCCATGTAGAATGGGAAACTCATTTGACATTGAATCAGTCACATAAAATGCTAGAATTCCTAGAAGATAACTTGTTAAACCAATCAGTATTGGAGCCAATTCATATACAGTGGAACCTCGGTATACATCCGCTTTGGAATAAGTCCAACTTGGTAAACGACCTGTTTGGACTCGAAAAGTTTTGCTTGACCAAAGCAGTTCCCATTGTGTGCTAAGTCTTGGGTTGTCATCTTCAATGGTGATTTCTTTGGTCTTTGGAGGTCTTTGCAAACATATCCCTTATGTCTGCTTGCTTGATAGCACTATGACGCTTCTTGTAGGCATTGTTCAGCATCATATGGATGTCCATTACCTCGGCCACATTATAATAGTAGCTCTTTTCTGTAAATTTAACAAACAGTTCAAGGCCATTCAGTGCCTCATGCCAGCTCACACGTTGTTCCTAGATCTCTATTGGGATCTTTATTGGGTGAATAAAAGGACAAAATAATACCTAAATACTGAACACAACACTAAGTGCTAAGTGGCGCTTTGTTTATCCAGGACCTCTGAAACCGGCCAGTTGATAATGATGCTAATTCATCTAAGATTTAATATAAAATAATTAACTTGAATAATTTTAATTTTTGGCTCAAATTTTTCGAACCATCAGGCTTTCCAAACCATTTGCCTCCTGCAAAAAATTTCTGAACCATCAGGCTTTCCGAACCATCAGACTCCGGATTATCAGACTTTCACTGTACAGTATTTGACGGCATATAAGATGCGCATACATATGAGACGCATCCCCATTTCAGTAAGGCGTATGTAGGAAAAAAAAAGGTTTTAGTGCATTTAATCATATAATGTTTAAAGCAAGATAGTAGTACATTAGATTAACTATAACAGGATTACAATAATAAAACAAAAATGAAAGTACTATAGCAGTAAATAAAAACATTAGAAAATAACCTTAACTATAGTAGAAAACATTATTGTATATAAAAAATAAGCTAGCAGTACTGTTGAACAAAAAGCAAGCAATAACAGTAGCACAAAATAAATACATTAAAAAAGCACCTTAGCTATAGCAGAAAACATTACTGTATATAAAAATCAAGTTAGCAGTACAAGATGAGACGAAACAAAGCCAGAAAAATCATCAGAATCAAGCTACCATTACACCTGAACATGAATCAAAACGCACATTTATGTTTCTGTAAAAAAACATTATAATACATTGTGTGCTGTCTCATCAAGGACATTGCTAATGCCACACTTTTTAAAAGACTTCACAATTATTTTACTTCTTACATTATCCCAAGATTTCTTCACACATTTGTACAATGGTGGGCCGCTTCATTCTTCCTGTGTGTGTGAGGTCATGATGTGGGTCTCCCATCTACTTGTTCCAATGTTTTTGCATGTTTTGTTTAAATGGCTTATTCACAGACACATCTAAAGGCTGCAGTTGGCTCGTCAATCTGCCAGGAATAATAATAACATCATTTAAGTTAATATTATTATTATGGAGCCGGGCTTGGTAGTACTGACAATCTGGGATAAAATTAGCCTACAGTAGTAAGCGCCAAGGATAACATTAGCCTCCGGAAGGCCTCACCTTTGCATATAAGACCCAAGGGTGGTTTTTATTGCCATTTTTTAGGGAAAAAAGTGTCTTATATATCATCAAATATTGTTGTTAATAAAAGCCTGTTTCTCAGAAATATATATCTAATTGGGAATTGAATCAATTAATGGTTTTTGAGCTAACTACTGGCTGGGAGTCTGTAGTCAACAACTGATATCTGCCCAAATTCTTTGAATGTGGAGTGGGAACATGCTTAACTGTTTTAATGGTTCTTCATACGACAAATTACATAATGTAGGAATTTGTTTTGTCACTCGTCTCTGTACTCTTTCCAGTATGTCTGATCTTTAATGTAGTGCGGTGACCAGGATTGAATCATGTGATCTAGGTGTGACCTCACAAATGCCGTATAGACTAACATTATATTCACTTTCTTACTTGCAGCTGTGTACTGATCACTCATTTTGAGATTATTATTAATAATAACACCAGTTTTTTATTTGTTTTTTGTTTAACATTATCGATCTCCAGATCTCGCATCTTGTACCAATAATTTGGCGTATAAGGGGATCTTTTAACCTTTAAAAATACCTCCCAAAACTGGGGTTTGTCTTATAGGCTCAGTTTATAATGTGAACCTTAAATGTAACTTAAAATCCAAGGGTGACTGTGATAATTTGTAGTTTTTGTATGGCTTTATTTCATCAACTATTGATTCTATAAGCAGTCATTCATCCATAATGGCTTATATACAGTGAAACTTCGGTATACGTCCTTAATCCGTTCCAGATCCCTGGACTTATACCAAAAAGGATGTATACCAAATGAATTTTTCCCATAAGAAATAAAAGGAAAATGATCAATCCGTTCCCATGAAGAAATAAAATCATATTGTTATTGGCATACAGTACATGTATCATACATTGATGGGGTTGTATAAATTGATTTTAAACACTCCTAAATACTAAAATACGTACTGTACATAAATTAGATACAGTACAGTACAAAAAAAATTAGATGAAATACCGTAAATGAAAATTTAAATTCACTTTACTTTGCTGAGAAGTGTCGAGTGCCTACTAGGATGGTACTGAGAAGGGAGGAGGAGGAGATATTATTGTTTGGAAAGAGAGTCCCCTTCCAATATAACGCAGAACTCATTCATATGAAATGCACACTGCCAGACTCTCAGGTCAAGCGCGGGATGACCCGCTAATATATGGTCATGGGGCTAGTGAGTCAAGTCAGAGGTCAGCGCACAAGCCATAGCATGTAGTGTGTACGGGCCTAGAGAGAGGGAGAGAAAGAAGTGGGGTGGGTGGGAGAGAGGCGCAGAGAGAGAGAGAGACAATGAGAGAAAGGGGGTTAGTGGGAGGGAGGCAGGCGAGCCAAGGAAGAGAGCAAGCTCAGCCAATCACAAGGCAGAGTCATGCTACGTCACTGGAGAGGGCGGGGCGGAAGAAAATTGAGCCCAAATTTCAGAAATATGTTGTACTGACTGACGCTTGCACGAGTCGTATTCCAAATAAAGTTCCTATACCAAGCAATATTTTTCTAGTCTAAACAGGTCGTATACCAAATTAGACTTATTCTAAGGCGGACGTATACCAAGGTTCTAGTGTATATTGACTCTTCATGGTTTGTTTGAAATATTTCCATATACTATTGATTTGATTTACCTGTGAACGTCTTTTACATTTCATCAGTATAAGTATTATTGAAGCACAGATTTTGATTGACTGAATTCAAATCCTTTTTTATTTTTTAAAAATTCACTTTCTTGTAGTTAGGCACCAGTAGCACGTTTTCTTTAATTTTTATTTGAATGTTTAGCTTGATTCGAACAATGTTATGATTGTTGTTTGCCAGAGATTCACTGACTTTACATACGTGATATGCACCAGAACTGGTGCATATCAAGAAATATGAATGACGTCACAGTCATTCGTGAATACTAGGTCTATAATGTTATTGCCTCGAGTAGGCATCTGAACTGTTCGATATAGAAAAGCCTCCTCTATTAATTCTATTAATTTTCCCCCTTTGTTATCACTTGTTAAGGTTAACCAGTTTACAAAGGGGTTATTTAAGTCTTCACAAATTACTGGATTTTTATCATTGATAATGGATTTACTGTCAGCCCCCGCCGAACACGACTGTCACGTTCCTGAGCCCATCGTGCACGACAAATTTCGTGTTGGACGAATAACAGGTTCAATAGGAAAAAATAGGTTACGTTCCCAGACCCTTATTTTTGGGGGGTTAAAATTTTTTTTACTATTTTTTGGTAAACCACTTTTATTACAAAAACTTGCTGGAAACATCAGCAGACTACCGCACACTCTGCCTGTTTTTTTTTCACGTGTCTTGTATATTGTGCAGACCGTGGCCTCATGCAGCCCAAACTTCTTGCCAGTTGCTGTCCATCCATGCCAATCATCCATCTTCTCCGCTAGGGTCAACACTTTCTTCCTCTTCTTCTCACTTGACTCTGGAGTAGATGGAGCTGAATGCTTGGAGGACATGGTGAGCACAAGAGCAGCACGACTACACACAACACGAGAGAGAGAGAGAGAGAGAGAGAGAGAGAGAAAAATTTTTTCTTTTTACATCACAAACCTGTGGCGCCGATAGGCTTTATGGAGGCTAAGATGGATGGTCTTCTTGCCCGTTTAGATTTTCTATAGTGACGCCTCAATTTTTTACGTTCTGTCAAGATGGTGTTGAGAACGAGAGAGGCTATTGCTGCTAAAGCCTCAAATGCATATAACATTGTAAGTCTCATCTGAGGATAGTATGGCAGCAGTTTGGGTAAGCTTTGACCACTCAGCAGTAATACGAAAGAAAGAAAAGTGGCCAGTGGATATCAGGACTCGAACCCGGGATCCTAGGTTCACATACCCGAACGCTTACCACTGTACTACTGCCTCCTCAAATTTACAAAGTTATTGCTGCATATTCTAACTTTGGTTGAATGAATGATGTTTTCAATTTCTTAATCATCTCTTCATCCAGATATTTGAAAGGCATGCTTAAATTTCTCAAGCAGCTGATATATATCTTCTGTGATTTTATTAAAATGTTTCTCAGGTAGCAAATTATCTGTAATCCATACTCCATACATATATTATTTTATTTTGTTAGTCCAATAATTTTCCATCGAATACTTTGCTATCTATTTCATTCTACTACTACTCATTTCCAGCACTACTCTTTTGGGCGTTAAACTCCCATCCTCAAAGTTTACTCTATATGGGAAATGTGTGTGTTTGTGGATCACAACTTGAATATGTGCAGATTCTCTTTTCAGAGAATCTGCACAGAATATTTATCAATGTATGGCAGCTTTGCTGCTCAAAAATGTTAGCATTATTCAAGATAACTGGAAAAATTTACTAGCAAACCCTGACCTTGATTATTTTTCAGGGGCTGCCTTTGGAGCATGTTGCGTGAAAGTGGGAGGCAGTGAAGTTTGTGTTGGAGTGTGGGACACTGCAGGCAGTGAGAGGTATAGTGCAATGAGCCCCTTGTACTATAGGGGTGCAAAGGCAGCAGTGATTTGCTACGACATAACAAATGCTGAGAGGTGAGGAAGGGAGCCGTGTTGATGGTATTGGTCTGAAAACTGTCTGCCTCCTGGATTGATTAATTAAAGATTCTTTTCTAGCACTTGAGAGACCACTTCTGTCCTTTTTTCATGCAACACAAGATAAGATTCTTGTTCAACTTTCAGCTTTTGATTGTTAATATTATGCATTTTTATTCATGTGGTAGGTAACATTATAAGTTAGGAAGATAGAAATAGTGAAATATGCATGGATCTGTGTGTATGCATCTGTATAGGTGAGAAGCGGTAAGGGGGAGAGAGAATGTGAGGAAGTTTTGGAATGATGTGAATGAGTGTCTGATGGAGATTGGGAATGAAAACAGTAGTGTTAATTGTAGATATGAATGGAAAGGTTTGAAATAGTGAGGTTGCAGGTGTGACGGGAAAGTGGGGCATGTATGGAATGAATGAAAATGGTGATTACCTGGTGGATATTTGCAACAAAAAAAGGAGCTATTCGTAGCAAACCCCTTTATACAGCACAAAATTACCCACAGGTACACATGTAGAAGGAGAGATGAAAAGCTGAGCAGAAAAAATGAATTCATTTCATAACAGTGGACGTGAAATTGAGGAAGGGTGTGTTGGATGGTAAGGCAATGAGAGGGATGTTAGAAGAGTCAGATCACTATGTTGTGTTACATAAGATCAAGATTAGATGTAGAGGGGAGTATGGCAGGGGGGGATGAGGAAGGTATTGGTTAGTGAAAGGATGGATAAAAATTAAATTAGAGAGTAGTACAAGAGGAAGGTATGCAAGCGGCTGAGAGAAGCTAGGATGGCAGTTTGAGAGTGAACAAGTGTTTGTGATGTGTTTAGTGTATCAATGATGCAGTGACTGTAGTAGCAATATAAGTGGTTGGTTCTAGACCTCTTAGAGGTTAAAGAAAGGAAAGTGCATGATGGACAGATTAAATAAAGGAGGCTATAGAAGAGAAGAGTAGAACATGCAAGAAAATGCGGCAAAGGAATGTAGCAGAGCAAACGTTTTTGATCCATATCTTAGAACAGGTAGATTACATTGATTATTTACTTTTCTCTTCAGCGACAGTAGGAGATTATTTTTAATAACATTGTGTTGTCTACCAAAAGCATTCCATCCCATCCCTATTATTTTGATTTATTTTTCATGATCTGGACATGCACCAATTTTGTCTCACTGCTATTGTACTTATCCCTTAAAACTTAACACTGTGTAATAATTGCGTATTTACACAAAAAAATAACAAATAAATAAATAGTAGGTTCGATCTCACCTTCCTTGTCAATCGGTCAGAGGGTTGGTTGTTCAGGAATAATAATATTTGAAGATGAAGTATCGTTAAATATATATTTGAAATTTAACTATAAATTTAACATTTGGAGAATAACACTCGCAATAACAGATGAGGGGGGGGGGGGGGTGTTACCACTAGTTAGTAAAAAAAAACCACTCCTAATTACTACTTTGGCTAACCAATTGGCCGATTCACTACCTATCATTCTACTTTTGTCTCAGATGGAATATTCCTTCGGATCTGAGCTTAAAAGAGGAGGAAACTGAGGTATCAACCTCCTTACACAACACAGACCATTAACACGTGGTCACCACTTAAAATAGATCAACTTCCTTGTGGAATTTCTCGCTATCACTTTTCCTAATCACTACTTTCTACAGGCTAGACTTTCCCAATCACTAGACTTTCCTATGATGAACTGGATATTGGCGGAGATGGATTCTGGACGGTTGAGACGATGCGACCTAGACGTGAAGGCAGACGACAAAAACACTAGAGCCGCATTTTTGTCGTCCACGGCTTCGAAGATTATCTTCGGTAAATCCAAGTCAATCCCGCCTGGCGCGTTTTTGTCGTCCACTTTCGGCTTGGAGGATACGAAGACAGTTCCAAGCCAAGGAGACTCGGTTTCGAAGACTGCTCTGGAGGTGTCTTGGGAGACGGATTTCAGCTTGCAAACCGGATTCCCTTGAAAAACACCCACAAAAAGGAAATATGGCGGCCCAGAGAGAGTAAATAGTTACTTATTTGAGTAAAATATACTGATTCCCACCTTAATTGTGGAAATGTCGCCACCTTAGTAGAAAAATAGTGCGTTGAATACACAAAAGTGATAATACTGTGTGGTAAAGCGGTAAAGCACAACCTTAATCAGGGTAAAGCATAGCTTTAATTAGGGTAAAGCATAGCTTTATCCTGATTAATGCCAGTAATGTCATGAAATGAGTATGTGGCGTACTATCTATAATAGCACAGCTTACAAGTACGGCAGCCGTACCTTATAGATACGGCACGTGCCTATCTTTGGGGTAATAAAATATGAATAACTCATATAACCGAACCAAACCGTACCTAATCAAACATAACATAACATAACATAATCTAACCATAACCTAACGAATGCTGTATCGTTATAGTGCTCGCTTATAGATACGACACGAGCCTAACTTTGGGATAATAAAATATAAAAAACTTATATAATCGAACCAAACCGTACCTAACCAAACATAACATTACCTAACCTAATCTAAACATAACCTAATGAATGTTGTATCTTCATAGTGCTCGCTTATAGATATGGCATGTGCCTAAGTTTTGGGTAAAAAGCTTATATAACCGAGCCTGACTGAACTAAATCGTACCTAACATAACATAATCAACCTAACATGAAAGATGCTTTACCAGGTAAATAATAAGGCACAGGCCGTACTAATAGCGGATGAATATAGTGGATGACAACGTATCTCCAAGCACTTCGATCTATAATTTGTCAGTTTCCAAGTGTTCAAGATACGAGTTTAGTACATTGAATCAACAGTGTTTAATAATGAATATGTAGATGTTAGAAGTTATCATAGAGCAAGGGCAATTAGAAAACATTTATATGAACACAAGCCATTTTCTTTCGTAGCCACACGCCATTCTGGTGAAGATGTAAAAAACTTTACAAATAAAATAACTTTGTTAGCATAACCTTCCCAGAGCTGCAGTTCAATAAGCCTAACCAAAACTAACCTAACCAAATGTAATCGAACCAAACAAGACCTAACTTAACCTAACCAAACCTAATGTAACCTAAAATAAATCGTATTTTTTTCTGTAATTCAGCGGCATAACTGTTTGATATGATCTTAACAAGTTTCTGAGGTTGAATTTGCAGTGCGTACTAAAGGTAAGGAGATATCGAATAGATCATCTTACGAATCTTTACCGGTAATAGGTCTGTAGACTACACAATAAATGACACTACCTTAGGAAGGTCATATAGTGAGAGAGACTTTTGGGAGTTCAAGTAAGCAGTGACTTGCGCCCCAGGGAACAGTGTATTATAGTTAGACATAGATAAATAGAAAGATACTGGGATTTATTGGTAGGTGTGTGACAAATAGAAGTTCTGAGGTCATTTTGAGGTTGTATTTAACACTAGTAAGACCCCATTTAGATTATGCCGCTTAGTTTTGGTTATGTACTTTGTTGGATTATTTTCCGCGCGGACATTAATTTCGGCAACCATAACAAAAAGGAAATTAATATGTCGCCAAATAATTTCAGATAAAAGTACAGTAGCTATGTTTTACTTTTAATAAAGTTTTTAAGAAAGTTTGCAAGCCAGATAATAATATTTCAGCACCAAGTCAAGAAAGTGTTTTTGTGGTGGCCACAGATTGGCCCAAGAAGGCCCCAAGACGTTTTTCGAAACCCAATCCCGCGCGTGGACGACAAAAATGCGGCTTAGATCTGGCGTTAATACACTATTATACACACATATTTCACTCCCTAGTAATGACAAGGTTAATATATTTGACACTTTTCAAGATTCAACACCCCATTTTAGCTACCCTATATCAGAGCTTATACGAACATACCTGTATGTAGGACAGACGAATATCGAGTGAACCTAATCAACCTATGCGATTCTGTCCGTCCCCAGCTAAGCAACAGAGTTGCCATATACCGATATTTATAATTAACTTCCTAATAATTATTACTATACCTTAATTTCCCCTGACATTTCATTCATTTTCCCAAATTTCTATTTTAATTAGAATCATAACTACAACACCTTTCATTCTCAATTATTCTTCCCCTATGAAATAAATATTAAAATTTCTACATCTAAGAATTTCTGCGTCTTGCTCAAATCCACCCATTATTGAAACCTATAAAATCTTCCTTATGTTATGCTAAAATTACTACTCTTCCTTTTTCTATTCCACCGTAAGTAAAGAAAAAAATAGAAGGATCACGGAACGTAGGTTAGTGAATAATTGAAGGAGTTGAAATAGTTGATTTCCCGATATTTCCCCTCCTAGCAACAAGCGGGTTTTTTCCAACACCTTACTTAAGGAAATTCAAGCCACACTTCCAGAGAAAAAAAGTAATTACCTTGTCTCAATTTTCCCTACCTAAATACCTAACTAACAATAGTTCTTAATTAAGATTAATAATAATACCTTCATTTCTTCTTTTCTCCTTTCACTATGTGAGTTTCAACACTGGGGGAGGAAATTGACTTAATTTATTATTCATGAGGTACTAAAAAAAAAGGTGTTTGTTACACACACCCAATCTCCAGAGCTGAAACTTACGGTGGAGGATAACTTCATTCCTTAACCTTCACTACTCATACCATAACCTCAAAATAGTGCAGCATCCCTATTGACAACTCAGAACTATTCGTCTCCCCTTCCATCTCTGGACTGACAACCCTATCACAATATACCCGTACAAAAAAACATACAAATCACCTGATTAATATACTTCCCTGTGAGGAAAGTTCAGTCTCCATTTCACCATAAATATGTCAAAACAGGCACTCTTCTTCAAACCCCAGCAACTCTCTACAACTGCGGGTTGTCTTGGGGAAGACCCACCTGGATGCTTCCCATCACTCTACTATCCCGTTACCCATATTGGAGGAAATAAGTAACTCATTCATTCGTCATTAATTTTCTCATTAATTCCTACAGTCGAACACTTACTCCTCTCAATGGTTAGGCTTCACAAGATGCATCCTAAAGTGATACAAAGAGCCTGCAGCGGGAATGACTAACTTCGAGGAAGATAGAGGCCAAGGCAATGCATCACCATGGTAACCCCTCCTCGAACTAAAGTCTGATAAGAAGTCCTTGCTTCCGACATATATAATGACACAACACTAAGATTAAGGATCCATTTCCCTGATATAGACTGAGTTCCTAGACATATATACTGAGCACAACATTACGATTACGGATCCATTTCCCTGATGTGTACTGAATTTATGGGGTGAGACGTAGCCTTCCGTTGTTCCTGGATGCTGGGAACTACTTTTGGGATGCGCCCTAATCAATCCATTCCTTCTAGTACCCTTTTCTTCTGGTCCTTTTCTATTACAGGGTTGTTCTATACCCTGAATTTAACACTTCAATGTATTTCCTCGGAGGTTGACAGTGACGGGGGGGACGGCCTTGATCCTCCTCCTTCAAACTATCATGATCCACCACTTCCTTCGCTTCCGGGATAATTTCATGCCGACTGATGTATTGTTTTATCTTATCAGCCGCTCGTTGCACACGCTTCCCTGAATAATTAATAAGGGTCCTCCAGCACATACATTTGCCCATTTCTTATCACTTCAATCACTTGATAAAGGCCTTTCCACTTGGCATTCAGTTTTGTGCATCTGCCGGGTAAAAGAGTTTCTGATTTGACCCACACTAAGGTTCTCTTGCGCACTTTCTCGGCTTTGCGGTTTCTGTTGGCCATTTCTCGATACCTCTTTTGAGACAGAACACTTGCCTCCTTAATCAATAGTTTGAGTTTTTCACTTTCACGTTCTCCTGAAGAGGTGCGGTGATGGTCCGTGGTGGGTGCCGGGCGAAGAACGCGACATAAGGAGTGATTCCCGTACTACCATGAACCGCCATATTCATGTGGGTCTGGCACTCTCCCAACAGTGCAGGCCACCTCAAGGGATAACCCTTGCAAAGCTGTGCTAGAATGGTCTTGAGGGTCCTATGCATACGCTCAATCAAGCCATTTGACTAAGGGTGATAAGGTGTGGTGAACAGCAGCTCCACTCCATATTGGTCCGTCCACGTCTTCAGATCTCCTCTGGTGAATTCCATGGCATTGTCACACAGCAGTGCCCTAGGTCAGCCAAAATCCGTGATAAACTGGGAAAGCCTAGCCACTATTCCTACTGCTTGTTTTGATTTTAAAGGATAGAATTTCACAAATCGAGAATAATGGCCTATTATAGTCAAGATATACCTATTACCTTCCTGACCTGATGTCATATCTGTCAAATCAATGGCTATTCTCTCTAAAGGTTGGGAAACAATAGATAATTCTCTATATGGCTGTGACATTCCCTTGTTGTGTTTATATTGCTGACAATTTATACATTCCTTCAGGTATTTGACCATATCGATCTTTAAGGTGGGCCAATAAAACAATTCCTCAGCTTTCTTGGTAGATTTAAATTGGCCAAAATGTTCGGACTGATCATGAGCGACTTCTAAAGCCTTTGGCACCAACTGACGAGGCACAACTACCGTATAAAAGAAACTACCATCTACACTTGTTCTAACATAGTGTAATAACCCATCAATTATTTCGAATTGATCCAACATGGCACGAGCAATTTTACGCCAGGGCAACATTCCGCCCTTTAAATACTCTGCCAGTTCATTCCAAGTTGGATCTTCTAGTTGTTCCTTTATAAATTTTTGCCGAGCTAGACCTAACCAAGTGACGACGGTCTGGTGCGTGATGACTCGTACAGGTAGAGACAGTTGATCCGCAACTACATTGTCCTTCTCTTTGACATATTTGACTCTGAAATTATATTCCCTCATCTCTAGCATCCATCTAGTAACTCTAGGGGACTTAGTCCGACGACAAAAGATATTTGTAAGGGGTTGGTGATCAGTTTGAATTTCAAAAATTATTCCCCATAGATAATGATGGAAATGATGACATGATAATACTACAGCGAATGCCTCCTTATCGGTCACTGAATACCTTTTTTCGCAATTACTCATTTTCTTAGAGAAATAACCTAGGGGTTTCATACTTTGGATTTGATGGAGAACCGCCCCCAGGCATTCATCACTTGCATCGGTTACTAGTAGTATAAGAGGGAGTTCAGGTTGATATTTCACTAACACCAGAGAAGACATCAACCTCTGCTTTAATTTCTCGAACGCCTCTTGACATTGGTCGGTCCAGTTGAACGTGACCTCAGCTTTTATTAGATTGGTCAGAGGTGATGCTATTTTTGAGAAGCTAGGTACAAATTTACGGTAAAACCCGCACATTCCGATAAACCTTTTAACCTATTTCACGTTTTTCGGTGGTTTTTGTTGATTGATCGCTTCAAGGTTCTTGAGATCAGGCGTACTTCCCTTTTATGAAACTCTATGACCTAGAAATTTTATTTCATTTTTCACAAAATCACATTTTGTTATGTTCAATTTCACGCTTCAAACAAATCGAACAGTTTCTTTAATCTCTCCGATAACTGATCAAAATCCTCTGCCCATATGATTACGTCATCCAGATAATTCTTAACCCAGCCTTCTCGCAGCAGAGGTGTTAGAAGTTCGGCCATTTTTCTAGAAAAAATAGCTGGGGAGCAACCCAAACGGAAGTCTCCTGAAACGATATAATAACGCTCCGTCTGAGAAGGTTGTTAAATCTCGACTGTTTTCATCTAACGGAATTTGAAAATAGGCGTCCTTGAGATCTAATGTGACATAAATTTGATGTCCGGCTACGCTACCTACTAGATCTTCGAGTCGGGGCAACGGATACACATCGTCTGAGAGGTTTTCATTCACGCGCCTAAAATCGAGACACATTCTTTTGGTTCCGTCAGGTTTATTTACCAAAACTATTGGAGATAACCAAGCCGAACTGGAGGCCTCAATTACTCCTCGCTCCTCCATGTCAATTAACATTTTAGTAATGGCATCCTTTGCATGTTCTGGGTATCGGTACATTGGTGGGTTATTGTCTGCCATTGAAATGTGAGCAGGCTCACCAGAGATTGTGCCTAAGTCTCGTTCATCAAGCATAAATCATTTGTTATGAGTCAACACAATCTGTGACAATTGTTTCTTTTGATCAGCCGTGAGGTGAGACCAATCCTGCTTCTCAAGTAATTGTTTCAATCGTTCGATGCGTGTCCCCTTTTCCTCTATCTGGTCACAGTGGGGCATTAACTTGTTTGAAATTTGGGTATGATATACTCGTGGGTTTGGAGAATTGATGGGACTGGTATAAATGTCATATTGAGCTACTGCAGTCTTACTTTTAATGAATTTATGAATTTTAGAGGGACTTTCCACGATTACTGGAATTTTTTGGTGAATGTCGACTTCCACCAGAAAGGGACAACTCCGTGTCGAATAACGGGGTTGTGGATAAACAAGCAAATTTGTCCCCAGATGCTCTTTTACCTCTGCTCGGATTACTTTGGTTTGGTAGGGCTTAAGGTGAATGATCTCTTGAAGGTGTATTTTCGTTCTTTCTGGACAGTTGACCTGAGCAGTTTCGATATTACATTTACGAATGTGTTGTACCTCATTTTGAGCTAACTTGACTTGATATACTTGCTCTGCCCCAAATCATAAGCTTATCATGATAATCCCAGGTCAGACTTGATCGGCTGATAATATCACACCCTAACAGTAGGTCACTATTTAGATATGAATCTGGTACTACTGAAACACTCTGTTGGTGTTTCTCCTGATCCCCAATATGAACCTCTAACTTAACCATTCTAAGCACTCTTAGTGGTTGACCCGTTATTCCAGTGAGTGATGGTAAACACTTGGATTTATTTACTTTGAGACCTAACCGATTTACGGTGTTTTTCTTATCAAAGTTACATTACTACCCGTATCTAACATTGCTGTGCAAATTTTATAATTTACTATCAAGTTAATTATCGGGGTGATAGACTCTGTAGGACTGGGGACTAATCCGTCGACCACTCCTATTGCGTCCCATCAAATATTATCCGTACTAGTATTACCATTTGGCCTGTTGGATTGAGAATTTGTTGATGTTGCGCCCCTGCCAGGGCATGACGAACTACCTCAGTAACAACCGTATTGAAGACAATCGAAACAACGATTTCTGGGTGGTTTTCTCCAGCAGTCTCTCAAATTATGAGTTGAACTTCTGCAAAAGCCACAAAATTTTCTCGATTGGGGAGGTGTTTGATTTAAAGATAATTAGCTTACCTGTAGTTGCAACTGTGAGTTTTTCGTTAAGGTCATCTACGCTTTCCCCAGACTCACACGTGGATGATTTCTTTGATCTAGGATTACCTGAGAGGCTAAGTGAATTTTGGGTTATTTGACCTTGAGGGGGTTCGTTCCTAGATTGGATTGGAATGGTTTTAATCAATGGTTGTTGTTGTAGGAGTAGTAAACGTTCATTGTCCACATGACCGATGAACTTATTAAGAGGAATGTTGTCATCCATAAACGCTTCAAGTAGGTTGCGACTATTTTTTGGAAATCCCTGCTACAGTTTCCGCTTTAAGAGTCTATCACGATCGGACAATCTTTCCCCCGGAAAACATCCCCTAATTGCTGTGTAATGACATTTAAATTGTTGCACAAATGATTGTGGACTATCCATCCAATCATAAGGAAAAGTGTCATTCTGTCTCCAAGTTTGGTCAAAGTTCATCTCCATTCCGAATTCTCTCGTAAGAAAGGATTTAAATTCCTGCCAGGCTCTAATGTCTCCCTGTCTTTGAGCAGTGTGAATGATAACGGTCAAATCACCATCCACGCGAGACTTTGCTACATCGAGCCTAGAGCTGGAATAATCCGTACATTGTTCTACAGCTTCAAAAAACATTTGTAAGCGTGCTGATGAATCTAAACGTTGCAACGCTTCTAATTCTAGAACCTTAATGTCTCGATGCTTAATTAATACAAGTGTAGGTTGATTTACTTGACTCTTCGAGTTAGCTTGTGCTGTAGAAACAGGTACGAAATTGTTTACTCTTAAAGGTTGACTATGCACTTGATAATGAACTTGGGGTGGTGGTAATGCCGAAACACCCTGTGGAGTGAAATTTAAATTATGCGAGGGGTTATATGAACGTGGTTGTGGTGTTGGTACTTCCACGAAATTTTCCCTTGGTGTTACTGGTTGTTGCTGTTGATGTTCTAAGTGGTCACCACTTAACACGTTAACCGCGAATCGGTCCACATGTGTACCAAACCATTGTTTTCCTTTTTGCGTATCGGTACATATGTGGTTCAAATAACCCTTTCTATAAACTTTTGCAAACACGAGTATAAAAGATACTTGTGAGTAAATTTGTTTTATTTTTGTGACTGCAGATGAACTACAGTGGAACCAGGCATTAAGTTTAAAATAATAAGGTAGTAATAATATGTGTTACAAAAAAAAAAACTCATCTAAAAGACATGTAAAGTTTTGTGACATTTTATTTCCAAAATATAAGCATTGCAATGTATAACAATGTGTAACAGTAATCAACTGTTGAGATTAACTCCCCTCATAGTAAATAACAAAAAAAAATCCTAAAAAAATATATTTCCTTCCGTAACAGAAAAAAAAGAAGTTCCGTGGCCGTATATTGGCTGGTAATATGTTCCATATCACAACTTGGAATATTAGATTATCCTAATATTTGATTTATGACTTTGTATTTCGCATATCGTATGATGTGTCATGTTTTTCATTGAAACATGTTATGCAAAGGTGTGGCTGACCCTCACATTCGTTACAAAAGGTGGCCACTCTCCTAGCCTTGTTTGTGGCCACCTTGTATCCCTCACACAGAGATATCTTTTCATAGCATCCTCTGCATCGCTTCCGTGTGTTTTTCTTTTGTCCAGCTGCTTCCTGAATAGTGTGTTGTATTCTTGCACCTAATATATCAGAAGTCCTCTTCCCTGATTTTACAGTTTCCTCAGGAATGTTCCTCGTAAGAGAAAGGACTACCGACTCCGTGAAGGTTCTTAGACATACTTCTTTTGCTGAGCAGTATTTATTGTATAGAATTTGAGCATTTGTTACTGATATCCCAACAATCATTTCCAGAGCCAGCTTCCTGTACCACTTCCTTGATTTTCGTAGTGGCGAGTAGTAGGCATTGAGTTGGTCAGCAACATCAACGCCTTTTTTTGCTTGATTGTAATCAATGACATTTTCAGGTTTTACTATATCTTCTCCATTTCTGTTTTTCTTTCCACTTGGAACTAAGTCATTGCCCTGCTCAGGCACTGTTGATAATGTCAAGACATCTCTCTTATTTTTCCACTTATATAACTTTACACCTTTTCTGTTTTCTGCTGCTTTCATTTCTCCCTTTTTCAATTTTGCTTTCACTACTTCTTTGCACAAGTATTTTCTAGATGGTCTAACAGTTCCACAGAGATAAGTTTTCCTGACCAACAAGTACTCTGCCAGGGAAACTGAGGTGTAGTAATTGTCGCTGTAGATAGTACATCCTCTACCTAACATCTCATTACATAACCTTACCACTCGTGATTCAGTTACATTTAGGCCAGAAATCTCATCACACTTCCCTACATGAACCTCCAGATTCCATGTATATCCTTCAGGTGTGCAAACTTTGTACACCTTCATCCCATATTTGTTAGCTTTACCTGGAAGGTACTGTTTTATGCGTAATCTCCCTCTAAATGGCACCATACTCTCATCAACAACAAGCTTGGAGCCAGGTCTGTACACAGCTTGAAAATTGTTGACAAGTAGGTCAATCAATGGTCTGACCTTGTACAATTGGTCTTCAGAGTTTGGATGAGCTGTGTTGTCTACAAAATGAACAAATCTAAAGAGAATCTCAAATCTTTCCCTTGACATTAGGTTCGGTACAAAGGGATCATCATACAACATACTTTTTGACCAGTAGAGTCGAATTTCAGGCTTCACAACTAATCCCATGTAAATTACAATGCCAAGAAACTTCTTTATTTCTTCTCTGTCAGTAGGTTTCCACGAGACTAATCTTGACCTACGTGTTACTCTTGCTGCAGCAATTTCCTGTTCTGCATACCTATTAGTTTCTTCAACAATCATATCAATGATGTCATCTGTTACAAAGAGAGCATATACATCAATAGGCTGCATCTCAGTTTCATTACCTACAGTGACAATCATTTCTTCCCTCCCAGTAAAGGCATGCATGCGTGGTGTGGAAGACACCGGCAACCATTCAGATTGGGCGTTGTTGTTTTCATTTCTTGCTGAGTCTGAATCATCTCCATCAACTTGTTCATCCTGCTCTTCATCTATTTCTGACTCATCACTTTCCTCTGATAGATCATCATCTGGGTCATCTGAATTGACAAGAAAATCTGGATCATCTGAGTCACTTGATGATGCATCTGGATGTCTTCCGTAAAAGACAATCGGTTCCATTTCTGTTGAAAAGTAGAAAACAACACTTTACTTAGTTTTCCTAGATACAGTTTGTAGCCATACGGCTCATATATGGATAAAAAAAACCTACACCAAAGAGAGGAACAAGAATATATCATCACTGTGCTGCAAACTGGTACATATATGCACCAACCCGTGCCTGGTACATTGATGCACCAATACGCAATAAAGGGGAACCAATATTAGTAGTGAGCGACTTGGTGTATATGTGTACCATGAATTTTAGCGCTCTACCCTACAGAAAACACTCTCAGGATGAAACATACCTACTTTCGCTCCAAAAGTCCAACGGACACTGGCGTGGTGGTGATGTGAAGGGTTCCGCTCGGCAGGCGAGAGCGCGCAGTTGCCAAACGCGGTTAACGTGTTAAAAAAGATCAACTTCCTTGTGGAATTTCTCGCTATCACTTTTCCTAATCAGTACTTCCTACAAGCTAGACTTTCCTATGATAACTGGATATTGGCAGAGATGGGAGCTGAATTCTGGACGGTTGAGACGATGCGACCTGGATGTGAAGGCAAACGAGAATAGAATCAACAACAAAAAAATAAAAACACTAGACCTGGCGTTAATACACCATTATACACACATATTTAACTCCCTAGTAATGACAAGATTAATATATTTGGCACACTTAACTTAACTTTTCAAGAATTAAGTAATACCGCGTGTTAGCTACCCTATATCAGAGCTTATACGAACATACCTGTACGTAGGACAGATGAAGATCGCGTGAACCCAATACCTATGTGGTTCCGCCCGTCCCCAGCTAAGCAACAGAGTT
The DNA here is from genome assembly GCA_036785275.1 of Cancer borealis. NCBI lineage: Eukaryota > Metazoa > Arthropoda > Malacostraca > Decapoda > Cancridae > Cancer > Cancer borealis. The sequence goes on from JAXIVD010000440.1 coordinate 72,222, forward strand.
GCCATATACCGATATTTATAGTTAACTTTCTAATAATTATTACTATACCTTAATTTCCCCTGACATTTAATTCATTTTCCCAATTTTCTATTTTAATTAGAATCATAACTACAACACCCTTCATTCTCAATTATTCTTCCCCTACGAAATAAATATTGAAATTTCAACATCTAAGAATGTCTGCGTCTTGCTCAAATCCACCCATTATTTGGAATCTATAAAATCTTCCATATGTTATGCTAAAATTACTACTCTTTCTTTTTCTATTCCACCGTAAGTAAAGAAAAAAAAGAAGGATCACAGAACGTAGGTTAGTGAATAATTGAAGGAGTTGAAATAGTTGAGTTCACGATATTTCCCCTCCTAGCAACAAGTGGGTTTTTTCCAACACCTTACTTAAGGAAATTCAAGCCACACTTCCAGAGAAAAAAAAAATTACCTCGTCTCAATTTTCCCTATTCAAATACCTAGCTAACGATAGTTCTTAATTAAGATTAATAATAATACCTTCATTTCTCCTTTTCTCCTTCCACTATGTGAGTTTCAACACTGTGGGAGGGGGGAAATTGACCTAATTTATGATTCATGAGGTACTAAAAATAAAAGGAGTGTTACAACTGGATTGGGTACTAGTAAAGTGAGGTGTCAGGAAGTGTATCACTCACCTTATTTACCTTACAATGCCTACTGATAAGTTTTGGTAGACTTCTTTTGCCTTCACTCACATATCCGTCTTTTAGTGGTGTCTGGCACAGATGCTAGCCACTACTGATAACCCTCTCATGAGCTGGACCATCTCACAGCCCCAGCTTGCCATCCCTCACATCAAGTCGAGACTCATCCTTCCTTAGATCTGGTCACAGATGCACCACACTACCTTATCTTGTATCTTACCTTTCTAGTACAGTTTATTCATAGTAATTGAATATCATCAGTGAAGATAATCTTCTATAACATCCTTGGAAGAACTAAATACTCATCTAAATACTATTTACCAGACATTCATATTACTATGAACTAATCTCATCAATACTAACCAGAATGCCGTGGAAGCTATTTAATATCAATCCCATCTCCCATGGCCAAAAAAAGTACATAAAGTAACTGAATTATATAGACAAGAGTTGTGTACTCTTCCCTAGGGCTTGACTTAATTTCTTTACTCTAGTGCTGAACGTGCCAAGCTGTTGGTGACAGAAATCCTGCAGCTGGAAGAGAAGTGCCGTGTGTGTCTCTGTGGCACTAAGCTGGACCTGGTGCTTGAAGACCCCAAAGCCCGTCAGGTTGATATACATGATATGATGGACTATGTTGAAACGGTGAGGCTCAGGGACGCTGTGGCCGTCATTGTAGTGTGTTAAACTCAGCAGTGCTTCCATGTATCCTTATATTTTGGTTAATAATGGACAATGACGGATTGATCCATTGAAGGAACCATGAAAATTTAGATATGGCAACAACACCTTGTTTATTGAGATCTATAAGAGAATGTATAGCTGGTATTAAGATTATATATATATATATATATATATATATATATATATATATATATATATATATATATATATATATATATACACACACACACACACACACACACACACACACGGTGGAACCTCAGTATACGTCCGCCTTGGAATAAGTCCAGCTTGGTATACGACCTGTTTGGACCCTAAATATTTTCCTTGGTATACGATCTTTATTTGGAATATAACTCATGTGAGCGTCAGTACAGCCTATTTCCGAAATCTGGACTCAATTTTCTTCTGGCAAAGTTATTTGGACAGATTTTTTGTAAAAGTCAAACCTAGTGAACCTCAACCAGGTCCAAGTTTGGAAAAAAGACAAAAAAGAGAACGAGAAAAAACACCAGATTTTCAGATTCCCGAAGTTTTGTTAGAAAGGGACTCTTTCCAAACAATAACATCTCCTCCTCCCTTCTCAGCACCATCCTAGTAGGCACTCGACTCTTCTCAGTAAGGTAAAGCGAGTCTAAATTTTTATTTAGAGTATTTCATCTAATTTCTTTTGTATTGTACTGTAATTAATTTATGTACAATACGTATTTTAATATTTAAGAGTGTTTAAAATCAATTTATACAACCCCATGAATGTATAATACATGTACTGTATGTATAGGACTTTTTTTCATGGGAACTGATTAATTATTTTCCTTTTATTTCTTATGGGAAAAACTTATATGGTATACATCCTTTTTGGTATAAGTACAAAGATCTGGAGGCAGAGTCATGCTACGTCACTAGAGAAGGCGGGGCGGAAGGAAATCGAGCCCAATTTTCGGAAATATGCTGTACTTACGCTCTCACAAGTCGTATTCCAAAAAAAAGGTTGTATACCAAGCCAAATTTTTGGAGTCCAAACAATTCATATACCAAATTGGATTTATTTCAAGCGGAGGTATACCGAGGTTCCAATGTATATATGCATATACTGTCGACCCTCGATTTAACGGACTAATGCGAAGGGACCCCTGTCCGTTAATGTAAAAAGTCCGTTGCTTCGTTAAAGACCATAATATGGCAATCCAGAAAAAAATCTAGGATAAAATGCAATAAAATATAAAAACCTTATATAACCGAATCTAACATAACATAACCTAACATATCATAATTAACTTTAACATAACTTGAACAATGTTTTGCCAGGTAAATAATGGTGAGCACCATCTGAAACCTTCACAGATGTGTTGAGTATACTATGTATAGTATGTATGACTTCATATTTATATTGATATGGTCCGAGCAGTAGTTATGTAGATTTACCCAAATACTTTTTGGCTTATCTTAACCTAAGTTGTATGTACAGTATTTACAGTTGCACTCAATGGTTACTCAGAGTCAAAGGGAAGCGTCTGGGTGCAGGTATCTATCTTTATGCTCCGCCCACAATCAGCTGATGTACCTAGGCTCCACCTTCCTTCTTTTAGGCATCAGTGTTGAAACCCCCATGGCGTCTAATAACTGTGTGTAGCATCTTGTCAGATAAAATTAAGGTTGCAGAATATCATGCAATATATATCAACTTGAAACTACTAAAAACATTTGTTTTATTGTTTGTATACCTACCGCCTCAGTAGATAAGACCAGTATCTAGTTACAGCCAAGCAATGTTAGGTTAGGTTGGGATGGCGTTAGGGTTAGGTTGGGGTTAGGTTTCTCGAAATGAAAAAAGCATCATACTTTGCACAGAAATAAATAGTCCGTGCCTGAAAATTAGTAGGCTAACCTTATCTACACAAACCTAGCTACGCACACTTATTAGACGCCATGGTGGTTTCAACATTGATGCCTAGAAGGAGAAGGGAGGTGGAGCCTAAGTACATCAGCTGATTGTGTGTGGAGCATTAAGATTAATGGCTGTACCCAGACACTTTGACTCTGAGTAACCATTGAGTGCAACTGTAAATACTGTACATACAACTTAGGTTGAGGTAAGCCAAAAAATATTTGGGTAAATCTGCATAACTACTGCTCGGACGATATCGATATGAATATGAAGTCGTACATACTATACATAGTGTACTCAACACATCTGTGAAGGTTTCAGGCAGTGCTCACCATTATTTATCTGGCAAAAAACTTTTAAGTTATGTTAGGTTAATTATGTTATGTTAAGTTATGGTTACGTTAGGTTATGGTTAGATTACGTTATGTTAGATTGGTTCGTTTAGGTTTGCTTATATAAAGTTTTTATATTTCATTACCCAAACGTTGGGCGTTTTACCCTAGATTTTAACGGATTATGTTACCGACGCGACCGCCATCTACCGGACTTTCTTTTACACTAACGGACTTTAGTCCGGATCTGGGTTGGCTAGCAGACAGAGTCCGTTAAATCGGGGTCTGTTAAATCGAGGGTCGACAGTATATATATATATATATATATATATATATATATATATATATATATATATATATATATATATATATATATATATATATGTTGACCATCAATAATGCGGTTCCTTTAGTATTCCGCCATGAATTTCAGAGCGCAGTTTCAAATTATATGTTATCAGGAGGCTTTTTTAATTAATTAATTAATTTATTTATTTATTTATTTATTTTTTTTTTTTTTTTACATTAAAAGCGTACTGGCCAAGAGACGACAAAACTACATTAAACAAATCCCTCTTGTCGCCAGACCCTGTAAAAAGAACAATAGGAGAAATAGAGGCAGGGAGAAGAGGTCTTTATGTTTATATTTTGATGGTGCAGTACCCAGAATCAGCTGTTTGCAACAGTAAACAGGCATTCCTTTTCAATTATTTGCCATAATATTTAAAATCTGCTGCTGTATAGTCAGTGATGGAGATGATGATCCTGACAGCCCAACTGCTATTTAACTTCTTTTCAAGGGCACAGTAATGAATTAAAGTCCTGTAGAACAATTTAATTTAGTTGCCGAACATTAAATTTTAATTTGCTTTTAATTTACTGCTTGATTTTCTTTTTTTAAAGCATTGTAGTCATTGTCTGTTACAATATATACAGCATATATAGGATTAGGGAACAAAACATGAATAATCTGGAAATTTCAAAAATTCGGCAATCCTGAGGTCTCGTGGTTGCCGGATTATCAATTGTCAACCTGTATATGTATGTGTGTATATATATATATATATATATATATATATATATATATATATATATATATATATATATATATATATATATGCATATATATATATATATATATATATATATATATATATATATATATATATATATATATATATATATATATATGCATATATATATATATATATATATATATATATATATATATATACACTTACATATATATATATATATATATATATATATATATATATATATATATATATATATATATATACTGTCGATCCTCGATTTAACGGACTAATACGGAGGGAGCCCTGTCCGTTAGTGTAAAAAGTCCGTTGCTTGGTGAAAGGCCATAATATGGCAATCCAGAAAAAAAATCTAAGGTGAAACGCATAACTTTTGGGCAATAAAATATAAAAACCTTATAGAACTGAACCTAACCGGACCAAACATAACACAATCTAATGTAATCTAACAACATAATTAACCTAACATAATTTGAAAGATGTTTTGCCAGATAAATAATCGTGAGCACTGTCTGAAATCTTCACAGATGTGTTGAGTACACTATATATAGTATGTACGACTTCATATTTATATCGATATCGTCCAAGCAGTAGTTATGCAGATTTACTCAAATACTTTTTGGCTTACCTTAACCTAAGTTGTATGTATAGTATTTACAGTTGCACTTAATGGTTACTCCAAGTCAAAGAGAAGCATCTGGGTGCAGCCATTAATCTTTATGCTGCACCCACAATCAGCTGATGCACAATCAGTTGATTCCTCCTTCTATAAGGCATCAGTGTTGAAACCACCATGGAGTCTAATAAGTGTGTGTAGCATCTTCTCCCGAGGTTAATACTTACGTGTCAGATAAAATTAAGATTGCAGAATATCATGCAATATATATCAACTTCTGGAAACTATTAGAAACATTTGTTTTGCTTTTTGTAAACCCACCGCCTCAGTAGATAAGACCAGTATCTGGTTACAGCCCCGCAATGTTAGATTAGGTTGGATTGGGGTTAGGTTAAGGTTAGAGTTAGGTTAGGTTTTTCGAAATGAAAAAGCATCATACTTTGCACAGAAATAAATAGTTTGTGCCTGAAATTTAGTAGGCTAACCTTATATAACCTAACCTAGCTATGCACACTTATTAGACGCCATTGTGGTTTCAACACTGATACCTAGAAGGAGGAGGGAGGTGGAGCCTAGGTACATCAGCTGATTGTGGGTGCAGCATAATTATTAATGGCTGCACCCAGACGCTTCCCTTTGACTCGGAGTAACCATTGGGTGCAACTGTAAATACTGTACATACAATTTAGATTAAGATAAGCCAAAAAGTATTTGGATACATCTGCATACCTACTGCTCGGACGATATTGATATAAATTTGAAGTCATACATATTATACATAGTGTACTCAACACATCTGTAAAGGTTTCAGGCGGTGCTCACCATTGTTTACCTGGCAAAAAACTTTCAAGTTATGTTAGGTTAATTATGTTATGTTAGTTTATGGTAAGGTTAGGTTAGGTTATGGTTTTATTAGGTTATGTTAGGTTTGATTCGTTTAGGTTTGGTTATAAAAGGTTTTTATATTTCATTACCCAAAAGTTGGGCGTTTCACCCTAGATTTTAACGGATTATATTACCAACGCGACCGCCACCTACCGGACGTTTTTTTTACACTAACAGACTTTAGTCTAGATTTGGGTTGATTGGCTGCTAGCAGCCTGATTCCGGAAAATCCGATGTCTTAAATCGGGGTCCGTTAAATCGAGGATCGACAGTATATATATATATATATATATATATATATATATATATATATATATATATATATATATATATAAATATACATATATATATATATATATATATATATATATATATATATATATATATTTTTTTTTTTTTTTTTTTTTTTTTTAAATTATTAAATTTTTTTTTTAATGTCATGGCCTCTAGCACTTGCAAGCAATCTTCTGCAGGCCTCTGATGCCCTGTAGGAGTTATTGAGAGCCGTAATGTCGATGGTTGAGCCTCACCCATTAGTGGTGCAGGCAGTATTTTTTAAGTGATGCCTGTGGAGGTTCATGCCGCCCACTGGTACCCAATACAGTCGAAAAACAGGGTTGAGTAGCAGCATGTGGGTTTCTTCAGCCACTCAACAATAGCTTGAAATAATGGCCAGGTTCCGGCGAGACTCAAACTCGGGTTATAGAGCTCTCCAACTCCGTGCTTTAATTACTCGGCCGCCATTGTATCTATTTATATATATATATATATATATATATATATATATATATATATATATATATATATATATATATATATATATATACATATATATATATATATATATATATATATATATATATATATATATATATATATATATATATATAATATATATATATATATATATATATATATATATATATATATATATATATATATATATATATATACACTAGGCTCTCATCTTTGAACACTCATTTAAACTGCCAAAACCTTGCAAAACTTAAATCGTCCAAAGTTGAATACAAGAAATTAATATGAATCTGGTAATATTTTGATTTTGCCCTTCTTCAATTATTTTGATTGTTTACCATTCTTTTAAGACCAATTTTAAGGATGATAGTTTAGTAATATTTTTCATATTTAAATTCTAATAATAAAAATAACAGAGATAAGGTATCTCTGGGTTTGAGTGGGCTTGGTGGGTTGCTTCAGAGGCTAGAGGTGGCTTCACTATTCCATAAACCCTTCAAAGTCTAAGTCTTCCTCGAGGGGTTCGTCATCAGCAGTTGCAATGTCTTCCTCATCTGCAACATCAATGTTCTGGGACAGGTTAAATGTGAGCAATCTTCCAGCAAGAAGGTTAGGTAGAAATAGAGAGATACAGACGAAAGAGTTTGACCAGGCAGTGAGCAAGTTCGGAAGCACAGTTTTTGAGAACAACAGGAGAGAATCCGTCCGGACCGTAAGCCTTCCGAGAATGAAGGCTAGAGAGGGCATGGAAAACGTCATAATGAAGAATTTTAATTTTAGGGATGAAGTAGTCAGAGGGTGGAGGAGTAGGAGGAATATGTCCAGTATTATCCAAAGTAGAGTTGGTAGCAAAGGTTTGAGTGTAGAGTTCAGCTTTAGAGAAAGAAGAGACAGCTGTGGAGCCATCTGGTTGAAGTAGAGGGAAAGATGAAGACAGAATTGTTAGATAGTATTGGCTAGATGCCAGAAATCACGAAGAGTTAGATTTGGAAGGATTTTGACATTTTCTATTAATGAAAGAGTTTTTAGTAAGTTGGAGAATAGATTTGGCATGATTACAGGCAGAAATATAAAGGGCATGAGTTTCAGCAGATGGATGGCTACGGTACCATTTGTGAGCCGCCTCTCTATCTTTGACAGCACGAGAACAAGCAGAGTTAAACTAGAGCTTTTTAACTTTACTATTAGAGAAAGTATGAGGAATGTATAACTCCATGCCAGAGATAATCACCTCTGTTATGTGCTCGCCACAAAGAGAACAATCTCTGACATGAAAGCAATAATCATCCCAAGGAAAATCAGAATAGTACTGCCTTAGGTCCTCCCACTTAGAAGAGTTGAAATGCCAGAAGCACCTCCGCTTAGGTTGGTCCTGAGGCTGCACTGATAGAATAGGTAACGGAAATAAGATTGTGATCGGAGGAGCCCAACGGAGAGGAAAGTTTAACAGAGTAAATTGAAGGGTTGGAAGTTAGGAAAAGATCAAGAATGTTGGGCGTGTCTCCAAGGTGGTCAGGGATACAGGTAGGGAACTGCACCAACTACTCTAGGTCATGAAGAATAGAAAAGTTGAAAACTTGTTCACTAGGTTGGTCAGTCAAAGAAGATGAAAGCCAAAGCTGATGGTGAACATTAAAATCCCCTAAAATGGAGATCTCAACATAAGGAAAGTGAGATAGGATGTACTCCAATTTGGAAGTCAAATAGTTAAAGAATTTTACATAATGAGAGGAATTAGGTGAGAGATATACAGCACAGACGTATTCAATTAGAGAGTGATATAGAAGTCTTAGCCAGATGGTAGAAAATTCTGAAGATTCAAGATTGTGGGCATGAGAGCAAGTAATGTCGTTACGCACATATGCGCAACAGCCAGTTTTGGATTGAAAATGAGGATACAGAAAGTAGAGGGAACAGAGAAGGGGCTGCTGTCAGTAGTCACAGACAGTTGTCTTTCAGTTAGGAAGAGTAGATGAGGTTTAGTGGAGGAGAGATGATGTTACACAGATTGGAAATTAGATCTAACGCCATGAATGTTGCAGAAATCAAGAGTAAAAGTATTAGAGGAAGTGTCAAGACACCCAAGGTCGTCAGCAGAGGGGCAATCCGACCTGGGGACATTTGTGGTCCCCTCCTCAGATGGGAATTTCGTGTGCGTGTGTGTGTGTGTGTATATATATATATATATATATATATATATATATATATATATATATATATATATATATATATATATATATATATATATATATATATATATATATATATATACACACACACACACACACACACACACACACACACACACACACACACACACACACATTTATACATATAAAACCAGTGCCGGACACTGCAAAATTTAAGGGAATTTTCAGTTTTAAAAGAGTAATTGGTCCCATTTCAGGCAAATCAAGTATTATAAACATAAAATGATACTGAAATTGCTTTATATTACATGAAGATTTCCATCTTTATGCACTACAAGTTAGGTGTTTTTTATCAAAAATGTTTGAAGAATCTTACAGCTTGCATAAGGTTACATAATCTATCAGATAGGCATACAATCATTTAAGTTGCGGGAAAAAAGACTAGAATTGTTCACCTAAACTAATCATAATGCTTTGATGAAGTCCTTTCAGATTGCACATCTTACTTCTAGCGTTTGATGATACATTCCCAACAGGTTGGTGGAAGATTGTTTGAGACATCGAGCAAGACCGGTACGAATGTAGATGAACTCTTCAATGCTATTGTCGAAGACTTTGCTGGGGACCTCAGTGCCACTCAATCTGCCCCATTGGATTCCTCCACCGTTCACCTGCATGGTAGAGGGATCAGGGAGAAGTGTTGTTGAGACTGGCTCAAAGTGTGTGTGTATAAGTATTGGACATTATATGAATTGCTATAATTCTTTACCAATATTTTATGAAGGTTTGTGTAACATTTATTGCTTCACTATAATTTCCTAGCAGAAATATTATTGTGATACTTGCCTTAGATGAATATATTGCTATATTTTTACTTGTTTTGTGAAATTACATCATATCAATAATCCAGGTAGTGAATAATTTTTTATATGGTATTTGTATCCTTAGCTATAATGATAAGAAATATTATTGACTGCACGATTTAGGGGACTGTGTACATAATATTTATTTACTGATTGCCTCCTGATAGACATTGCCTCAGGAACATCGATTATACAAAGTGTAAAGAGAAAGGCCAGTGTGACATTCACTGTTGTCACTAAAAAAATTTTTTTTTTCTTTTCTATATCTCAAGCCGTTGGCGCCAGTAGACTTTATGGAGGCTAAGATGAACTGCCTTTTGCCCGTTATTTGGCGTATGTTTTAGATTATTTATAGTGACGCCTCGAATATTAACGT
>JAXIVD010000440.1:92500-105000 GCA_036785275.1 Cancer borealis
TGAATCATGACTCACTCACACAGCAACGCCATGCTGTCGGCAATTGCTGAGTAGGTTGTATTAAAGAAAAAATTTTTACTCCACAATTTCTCTGAACTTATTGTACATGCAGTATTACATTTGGCCACCTTACTTAATTATAATTCATTATAAACAAACATTTTATTACATACATATCAGTAGATTTTATTCCTTTAGAAATTCTTTAAAAACTAAATCAATATATTGTACATATCACATCTAGTTAAGGAAGATAATAAGTAAAATAGCATACTATAAAGTTAACTAAAAATATCAAAATAATCACAATGAGATTATTATAAAATCTAATCAGATTTTATTCATCTTCAATTCTGATCATCAGTGCTGCTGTCCAATACTGAACTAACACTGTCATCATACAAAACATTATCTTCACTGCCATCTAAGGCATGTTTCGGTCTTTGCAGCATCCCCGGCATTTTTTACCCATTTACACACATGAGCAATGGTTGGTCTCTTCAAAATATTATTAGGTGTTAAGTCATGTTGTTGCCTCACATCCATAGTTGGTAAGTTAATTGAATCTATAATACGTGATAAACTAGTGACTTTCCTAGAAGAAAATATTATGATTGATAATACTCACTGTGGTTTTCATAACAAAAGCTCTTGCTTAACAAATCTCCTTGACTTTTGATAATGATGTTTTTAAGATTTATGACAGAACAAAAGCGGTAAATATAATTCATCTTGACTTTCAAATAGTTTGACGAAGTACCCATAAGCATTTACTAAAAAAAATTGAGTCACATGGAATAACTGGGAAAATGTTTAAGTGGCTTGAAGACTGTCTTTCAGAGAGAAAACAATGAGTTGCTATAAATGGTAAATCATCTAACTAGCGAGACATTATAAGCGGTGTGCCTCAGGGCTCAGTACTTAGCCCCATTATTTTTCTGATTGATGTCAATGATACCGATGAAGGCTTCACCTGTAAGATATCAAAATTTGCCGATGATACAAAAATCATGTGTAGCATAACTACATCTGCCAATAAATTACAATTACAATCAAATCTCTACATCTTAGTCAATTTGTCAAAAAAGTGGCAAAGTAAATTTCATGTTGATAAATGTAAAGTTTTGCATATCGGTAACAATAATCAAGTCACAAAATATACAATGAATAGCTCCAAACTTACAATAGTTATGTCATTAACAGTTGGCGTCAGTAGGCTTTTTGAGGCACAGATGGACTTGCCTCGCCTGTTATTTGGCGTAGGTTTTCATATATTTTTTATAGTGAAGCCTCAAATATTTACGTTCTCTCGTGAATATATTGAGAACGTGCGAGGCTAATCACTGCTACAGCCTCAGACGCATATAAACGTTGTTAGTCCCGTCTGAGGACAGTATGGCAGCAATTTGGGTAGTCTTTGGCCACTCGGCGGTGATATCAAAGAATGAAAATGGTCAGCGTATAACAGGGATTTGAACCCGGGATCCTAGGCTCGCATACCAGAGCGCTGTACCACCGCTTCCCCGGCGTACTGTATGATAACTCGATTGCCAGCAGCATGGCGTCACTATGCGTATTCCTTGATTTTGGCGATATTTCATGTGTCATGCTTTATTTCTTCTATTTTTTTTATTCCATAAGCCACTATGGAACCTAAAAAAGCTAGTGAAAGCATTAAAGCAAAAAGAAAATAGTGAGAACAATGATAGAGTTGAAGAAGAGATCATGTTGATGATATTGTGTCTCTAGGCAGAAACATGGGCTTGGAAGTTAACAAGGAAGACATGGAGGAATTAATAAAGGTGCAAAGTTTCATGGAACGATATCACCCTGATAAGGCAATAGCACGCCGCAGCATACACATTTTTAATGACAAGGTCATGTATAATTTTAGAAACATTTTGAAATGTAAACCCAAAAAGATCTTATTGGACCAGACCCAATGAGACTCAAACAGAATCGAATGGTGATAAGAGATAAAAGAGAAAGAGAAGAAACCCCAGAAAGACAGTAACCTAATGGGTTTCTTTTTTATTGAAGGGCACTCCACTGTGGTTCAGGAACGGATTAATCCATTTTACATTTTTTTTTTTTTTTTTTTTTTAACCCATAGCGTCGGTAGGCTTCAGGAAGACCTTAGAGGGTTGGCCTCCAGCCGTTAGTAGCGCGGGTTAGATTTTTTAAGTAACGTCTTGTTTCTTCTTATTGATAGGCTTATGCTGCCAGCGGAAGCTCCTCGCGCATATGACATTGCAGTCCCAGCGAGGATGGTGTTATGGCAGCATGTAGGTGATCTTAGGCCACTCAGCGGTAGTGACGAAGAGAAAAGTGGCCAGCCCGTGCCGAGGCTTGAACGCGGGACCCTGAGCTGGTATGCCCGACTGCTAGCCTCTAGACCATCACCTCCCCTATGGGGATAATAGTTTCGGCTTATGAACATTTTGGTTCCCAGACAATCCAGAGGTGGCAGACACATTATCTTCTTCACCATCTCTTTCTGTATTAATCTGTAGAAGTTCATTTTGGCTGTCGGTTTCATATTGCATTTGGTTGTGAACGTTCTGGTAGTACATAAGCTTAATATGTATGCACGTGTATACAGTATGCAGTTTGCAGTAGTCATGTTTGGGTGCAATAGATGGCGCTGCTAGTGCCTTCTTCAACAAACCCGTCCAGAGTTTTTTGTCCAAACAAAAAATCGCAGAGTATGAGAGCCTACTGTATAGCTATATACTTGGTTTATAATCCCCCTTAATGATGGCTATCCCAAACAAGGCACCTTTAGTATGTGAGGAGATTTTACTCTCCCATTCCCTGCTACACCTTGCTGAGGAGGGGAATCCCAGACCCTTCGCTCCGTCCTTTTTGATTGGCTTTCACAACCCGCAAGGAAATAAGGTGTTAGTATTTTCACAGCATCCATAACACAGCATATGAATGAATAGATAGATCGATTTTTCTGACCTTGGATGGTATAATACTTGCATCTTAAAGTGACTATAACCCTTTCCCTGCGAGCTAGTTTAAAATTAATTAACACCTCAATGCGGAGCATTTTCGAAAAAAATAAATAAATAAAAAATTGAACAAAATATTTTCCTCAATGAATAAAATTTTGTTTCCTGAACACAAATATATAAATATTGTAATACTATAACATTTCCTACCTAAGTAATCAGCATCTTGCAGAGTAAGCTTTTTGCAGTACTGCACTGCCTGACAGCTATGCTGATGACAGATATGCCAGATGCTTCGGGTATGATAGGTAACGCACTTATCTTTTCACTAACAAAACGTTTTTTGTTTATTTATTTATGTTCAATCACTTGATACTGATTTTTCTGTAATTTTATGGAAAAAAAAATTATAGAACTAAATAAACTTGTTTCCTTCTTCAATTGCTTATGTACGAAATACTAGTTTTCTGGATCCATACATATTTATGTATCTACCAAACTAGTACCACCGGAGTGTGTGGTACTCCATGAAACATGGATAAACGCATAAAGGTGTGTCACACTCCTTGCACATGAAAAATGTTTTCTGGGCTTTGCGTGATCTTGGTGTTGTAATGGTGCACTACACGTTGGTGCAACCTACGCGTTGGTTTTGGATAATTTGATGCTGGTGGAATGGGTTCTGGAAAGTGTCTCTGTGTCGCCTGTCCACCTGCGTGACAGGTAACAGGGACAGTAGTAACGGTGAAGTATCTGTCAATCATCTGGTGTATGACATTCCTGCTGAACTGAAGCAACGGAGATTTCTTCCCAGTGTTCACTAAATACATATTGTAACCATTGAGCAATTCAGCGTTGCCAGACGTACGATAATTATTGTACACGTACAATATTTTGCGCCCGTGTACGATGTACAATGAGGCTCATACGATAATACGATAATTTGGAAATTCGTACAATATTTTTATGAAATAAACAATAATTTCAGTGAAAATTAATGTTATCAATATCAGGCAATGTAAAATTTCTCGCATATATTTGGACAGCAAGAAAAAAAAAAAATGCCGGATGTTTTGTTTTCCTTACGGGACAATATCATGTACGTACTCCATGCGAGTGGAAGACAGGTCCCGTTCTTGTCTGCAACCCGTCCGCCCGCTCCCCCAGTCCCCGTCCCAGCGTTTCGTCAGTCGTTACTATACAGTCACGCGAGTCACGGCTCTGGACGCAGAAGGAAAGATATTTTTCTTTAAGAATGTCTGAGCATGAACAGTCAAGGGAGGAGGCAGTGCGGAAAAAAGCACGACGTGAACAGAAATACAGGTCCGAGTGGGAGAAACAGTTTCCATGGGTGAGGCCTTCAAAGAAGGATGCTTATAAGGCCATGTGCCTTAATTGCAATGCTGAAGTAACTGCCCAAGTTACAACTCTGAAGTTGCACGAGAACACTGCAAAGCACAAGAAAATGTGTGCGACTGCGCCATCCTCATCCAAAACTCTCATGGAGTCATTTACAAGTGCACGTGCTGATAGTGAAACTAGTAAAAGTGATTCTGTTAAGTCAGCTGAAATAAGACTTACTGCATTTATGATGGAACATAATATAAGTTTCCGTGCGGCTGATCATCTGTGTGAAGTTCTGAAAGGTTGCTTCCCTGACTCCACTATTGCAAAGGAATTGAAAATGAAAAGAACAAAATGCCAAAAAGTGTGTGTTAATATTATGGCACACTCTCACAAACAGGACCTCATAAACATCTTGAAACAGAACAAGTTCAGCATCCTTGTGGACGAATCCACAGACATATCCACCTCTCAGAATTTATGCATCATGGTAAGAGTGGTTGAGGGAAATGCTGTTGTCACTAAATTTTGGGATTTAGTGCCATTATTCAGTAGTGAGGATCCTAGTAAAGCTGATGAAGGTGCTACAGCTGCTAGGCTGTTTTCAGAGATAATGAAAACATTTACTGAAAATGGTGTTCCTATTTCTAATATCATTGGCTTTGGCTCTGATGGGTGCAGCACTATGATGGGTCCTAATAATTCTGTGAGTAGCAGGTTAAAGGAACTTTGCCCAGGGATCTTTATTATGAAACGTGTTTGCCATTCTGCCCATATCTGTGCCTCTGAAGCATGCAAGCAATTACCTCATGCTGTAGAACAATTAGCTCATGATGTCCATAACACATTCAAGAACTCTTCAAAACGATTAGCACAATTTGTAGAATTCCAAGAGTTTGCTGGGGCTCAAAAGCTTAGAATTTTATTGCCATCTAGAACGCGCTGGCTTTTCTACACAGCTGTTGTGAAAAGGATGCTTGAGCAGTGGGCCCCTCTTCAGATGTTCTTTACTGACTTAAATTTTCAACAGACGAAAACTTGTGGTAGCACAGTGAGAAATGCTTATGAACAACTGCACAATCCATTTAATAGACTTTACTACTGCTTCCTTTCTTCAGTATTATCAAAGTTTACTCAGCTGAACCTTTTATTTCAAAGTGAAAGAGTAGTCATAACTGAATTGCACAGGCAAGTTTGTAATTTGTATAAAGAATTGTTAATGATGTACATGAACCATGGATACATTGTGAAAACTGCTCTTTCAAAAGTTGATTCAAGATATGAACGGGAGTTTCTGATGCTAGAGCAGGTGTATTTGGATGCATCTGTCTTAAAAAGAATAACAGACAATCCAGAACTAAGCAAACAAAAAAAAGAAATGTATGAGTTTCGCATCAACTGTAGATCATTTTTGATAGTAGCAGCAGAACAGATCAGGAAAAGATTTAATTTTGAGGATGAAGTCCTTTCAAGAATGCATATGCTGGAGCCAGCCAGTGTTCTAGGTATCCAAGGAAAAGTGCAAGAGCAAAGTTTGGTGCCCTTCGCAATATACCTTCCCCGAATCATTGCCCAGGATGATTCCACACTCCAGCAACTAGACAATGAGTGGAGGAGGCTTGCCGTAGAAGATCTGCCTGATTTCATTACTAACATGGCTAAACAAGTGGACAAAATCAAATATATCCAGCCTGATAAATTTTGGTGTGCCATAAAGACTCTAGAGGATAGTGATGGAAACCCCAAGTTTAAGCTTGTTGCAGACTTTGCACTAGGATGTCTTTCTTTGCCTCATGCTAATGCTGACTGTGAGCGCTGCTTCTCTAGTGTAAACCGTGTGAAAACAAAAGACAGAAATAAGCTAAAAACAGAAACCGTAAGAGACATCATCCTAGCCAAGCAGAGTGTTGCATCCACATCCAGCAGTGACTGTACGACCTTCAAACCATCAAAATCAATGATAAAAAACATGACATCAAGAGTGCTATATTCCTCCACTGAAGATGCCGGGGTTGCTGATGACGTCCCGGATGTATATATACAAGACCAAGACCAGTAATCTCCCACTATTTAGTAAGTAAACTACTTACTGAAGTGTTTTGTTTGTTATGATCATTGTTCTCTCTCTCTCTCTCTCTCTCTCTCTCTCTATATATATATATATATATATATATATATATATATATATATATATATATATATATATATATATATATATATATATTGTTATTGCGAAAATGGCAATTTTGCATAATATGTAGAAAAAAATATGTGTACGATCATTTTACCAGAAGTACAATAATCTTAACCTGTGTAGTACGATAATACGGCCAAAACAATCTGGCAACGCTGTTGAGCATTGGTTAATCAAACATGTGCCAGAACAATTTTATATACCAGCATGTTGTTTTGTGAAGACGCTCTACACTACTGAGGAGCATGTCTGTCTTGTCAACAATGCATATATATTGATTGTACTCTACAACACACCTAGGCTTTTCCATTGTCTCGCAAGTATGTTTCACGACATTTACGATTTCATTACTGTCAACACTAGTTAGCAGAACTACATGGTTGTCACACCATTTTACACACAGTATACCATGACAATGGCTGGTCACACACTCACCTTTCTTGACAAGTGATAGTTTAGGCATCTGCTTACGGCCCATCCTAACTGTTCCACAACCTTCAGTTTGGTTTTCAAGTAGATATTTGAAAAGGAGAGGGATGATGTACCAATTATCACAATATAATATATTATTAGCCAAGAAAGTTTTCACAACTGAGCCAGAGACTCCTTGTGTTTCATCATGTTCTAATTCTGTGTCTGCATCAATAGAGATAATAAAATCAAGAACATAATCTATTTCAGCATCACAAAACATGATCATTTTTACACCAAAACGATGTCTTTTTCCTTTGATATATTGACGAAAGCCTAGGCGACCACGCCACAACATCAAACTTTCATCAATACAGAGCTTCTGAAAAGGTTCCTGAACTTGCTTCTAAGATCATCAAGGACGGGTCGCACTTTGAACAACTTATCACCATGAAGATCATTGTCATTTTCAAGGTGTCGCAACAACTGCAAATATCTGTCACACTTCATCAAGTTGAACTTTCTGATAAACTTCACTTCAAATACTTCATCTGTTGACCGATAATTATTTATTTCATTCTTCTGCACATTATCATTGTGATGATAATGAATCTAAACATTTCTTCTCTTGTTGTGTCCTCAAAATTCGCCGATCGACTGCATGGTGAAGGGTCAGGTTCTGTTTCTCTGCCAAACTGGTAATACCGACTTGTTTCGGTCACAATGAGATCCATAAGATCTTGATCAAAAACTCAAAAAAATATTCTGCTTCATCAGAGGATTCAGTTACAGAACATGTAATCAAATAGAAAATGTGTTGATGTAAATGTGGTAGATGCATCCTACTGTCAAGGAGCCTGAAGGAGATGTGGCACTCTCACCCCTCACCCTCCTACCGTGTTAGTGATGTGTCGTTCGTGAACGAATCGGTTCATAGAGCCGGCTCTTCCAGATGAACGAGAAGAGCCGGATCTTTGCCTCGAGAACCGTTAGAGGGGCGTTTGAGATCCGTTTATGCTTAAGTTTCCAATTTTTCCAATTTTTTTGCAATTTTCTAACAAAATGCAATGATTAGCGATTGTTAATAATTATAATAATTATAATAATAATAATAATTACGAGTATGAGGACTAGTGATTGAAATGATAAAGTAAAATGATTGAGCTTCCCCTTTAAGTTACCAAAGAAAACTGTATTTCAAAGTGCATTGATCTCCAGCAAAGAAGGGTAACTCAACACATAAAACACATATATATGAATAATTCAGAAAATATATGGTGCATATAGTAGGCCAATGATGTGAAAGGTACACTACAATATTCCCTACAACATATCGGTAAATGAAGACAATCTGATCATATTAAGAGTTCAAATTAAATTATTGAGCTCATGTCTCAAAACGTGTCTTTCATACTAATGTAAGTATTAAACTAACCAAGTATACTTTTTTCCATAGTTTATTTTTTAACACAAAACTGATTTTCTCATTATAGCTCGAGAACTATAAGGTATACGTACAATGACTACGAATAGACAAAGAGTGAATATGAACCAAACTTTCTGTTGCGACATTTAAAAATGAAACAACTCTTTATATAATGAAGGAAATATTTTTTCATTACCTTTGAGTAAAATAAAAAATATAACTACACTAGCTGATACGCCTTTTAAAATTATTTAAATGATTATAGGTGCATTTTTTCTGTCAAACTAATCGTTAACGTTTTTTCATTATAACTCAAAAACTATGAATTTGACGTAAAATGACTAGGAGTAATTAGGAAAGTTAAATGAAACAAGCTTTCTTTTCATTCTATTAGAAATGAAACTCAATGATAAATGACCATCGAAATTTTTTTTTTCCTTAACTATTAGCGTTATTCAAAATCAGACTACACCAGCTGAAAGGCCTTTTGAAGATGAGAAAATAACTATTTAGCATCATTTTTGTCAAACTAGTATTTAACATTTCGTTTTGTAAAAACGAAAACTATGGAGTTTAAGTAAAACAATCTGCAAATAATTAAAATAAGGAAATAAATATATATATTTTTTGGACCATCAGAACACGTAAACAGTATATAAATCATGAAAACATTAAAAAAAAAAAGTTTTGGGCGTAAATTTAGATTAAATTACATGATTTGACAGAACTTTTAAAATTACATCAATTAGCATAAGTGCATTTTTTCTGTTCGACTAATATTTACGCGACAAAAGACAAGTTAACTACGTAGATAATTTGAGGGGTGGTTGGGTACCCCACCATCCCTCAAACTCACATTACGTAACAGTCAACCGCCAATTGTTCGCGCTCTCTCTCTCTCTCTCTCTCTCTCTCTCTCTCTCTCTCTCTCTCTCTCTCTCTCTCTCTCTCTCTGAGTCTCTCTCTCTCTCTCTCTCTCTCTCTCTCTCTCTCTCTCTCTCTCTCTCTCTCTCTCTCTCTCTCTCTCTCTCTGATAGATAAATATTAAATGAGAAAGAAAATAGATAATATGTTTGTGTTTGTGTGTGCGTGTGTATGTGTGTGTGTGTGTGTGTGTGTGTGTGTGTGTGTGTGTGTGTAATAATAATTTACGGTTTAATTTATTTACTTTACATTGGCAGCCGGTTAGGCTGAAAATCAGACATATTTCCACAGACAAATTTTTACACAAGTACCCCCCCCCCCCCATTCTCCCATTTTCTATACTACCCGGGGGTGACAGGCCACCCCCTGGCTACCCGTACAGGTGCCAACAACCGCATTAAAGCAGCCCGGCAAGTGATAAAGGTCACTGCCGTATATTTTTATTTATGGGAGATTTGTTTTCTCCCCCCTGAAAGCGGGTCACAAACCCCGTCTGAGATCAGGTATCTCATTACTGTTTGGTGAACAGGGACCACACACACTTATAAGAGACTTAGTCCATATGTCTCCTACCCAGCGCGGGGATCGAACCTGCGACCTTTCGCTTGTGAGGCGAACGTCCTAACCACTGGACCACCGGATGTGTGTGTGTGTGTGTCTGTCTGTCTGTCTGTCTGTCTGTCTGTCTGTCTGTTTGTCTGTCTGTCTGTCCGCCAAATAACAGACGAGGCAAGTCCATATGTGCCTCAGTAAGCCTACTGTCGCCAACGGTTAATGATAAAAAAAAAATGGTTTAAATTAAAATAAAAAAATTTTGAAAGATTTTTCACCTTTCCTTAAATCAGTAGGTATTGAAAGCTAACTAGCCAAGCTATCCTAAGTAATTCCTTCTAAATTATAAAGGTTATAAACAGAATGTGTGGGACTACTTCAAAAAAAGTATTTGAGAGCCGAAAGAGCCGTTTGTGAGCCGGAAGAGCCGGCTCTATTGAGTGAACGAGAACGAAAGACTCGATTCTCGGAAAAGAGCCGGAATGCCCATCACTACGGCTTCTACTACCATGCTGTCTCCGCCTTGCTCTCCCACGTACTACACCAGGATTATCAATAGGGTCATCACTTTCCCTTCTTTCTTCACCACCTGAATCACGTTTTTCTGTTCCTAAATCTGCTTCATATTCACTGTCACTGTCCATTCTTCTGCGTGACTGCGATGTGCGTAGTGGTGGAAGGCCCCGACTCCTTCCCTATCCTCTAGGAACGCCTACTCTCCTACCAGCAACAGGTTCACCACTTTCAACCCAAGCACGTGACGCTGGTGGTAGATGCTTCTGCTTCCTCCTGTTTCTACTATGTACAGTTATTACTTCAAGGTCATCAACGTCTTCACTTTCACAAGGATCATGTTCATGAACCACAGCCTCTTGCATCAATCCACTCGTGCTAGAAACAACAATGTCTCCACCACCAGCACCTTCACCGGCCACATTACTCGATGTACCGCTTTCTACCTCTATACGAGTTTCTGCTACATCTTCATCCAAAACATCACAATCAGTGTCATCGTCAATACTAGCAAACTCTAAGTTATCAGAATCAATTTCTATATTACCCAATAAAGTGACATAATAATCACTATCCTCCTCAGCTGAGCGAGCGGCCCGAAAGTGTCGTGCATCCCTACTCGACATCATAAGGGCAATTGACAACAATTCAATGTTATTGTTGTTTGATTTTTTTCAGCACAGTGACCGGATGGGCTTGTAGGAGCCCTTTACAACAATTCAAATAAAATATGATTTATGTTTGGAAACACTGCAACAGATGCCACATATCGGTTTCCACTTAATTTCCGCGTGAAAGAATTGGTCCATATGTGGGACACGTGCAGGCAACGGCATCAAAGTCTGTGTCCTATATATGGGGATACTCACAATGAAAGGGTTAAGGGACCCCCGATACTCAAATGAACGTATATATCTGACACATAGTCGAAAATCAGCAGAATATTTAAAAGATGGATATGGTGGTGGCAAAATACCCACGAGGATTTACGGCTATATCTCGTCTATTACTGATGTTATAATTGCAAATAGATATAAATATTGCGACTCACAGAAATCTGTCCTTTTTTCGCTTTCCCAAGAGGTGAAACAACTTTATTTTGTAAGTTCAGAAGTTTCTGAACTATAATCTGAGGCCTAAGTCATTTACTGGGATTTTTAGATTGCAGGTCATGTATCAGCCTAATGGTTACATGGCATTGTGACCGAGCTACTCGATCGTGGTCATTCCTTGAAAGAAGGTCAAATTTTCAGGTAGTACATAGTGAGGTGTGTTGTGAGTGGTTGTAATGTGCAATTATCTTCCACAATCTGGTTATCTCATCTACCCTGCCAACATTCAAGTCCACTCTGCACTAATATCTTTGCATTAATATGTTTGAGTATTATGATAAATGTCTTATAGTAAATGCAGGTTAAGGTACAAATTCCAGACCATATACATGTACAGGGCGCGACTCTTCATCTACCATTCACTGAGATTCCTTTACGGAATCACTGGTTAAATCCTTATATTCTTCACACTCGTTCGACTATTAAATACCTTATTAATTTTAGAGTAGGGACAATTAGCTGAGGGATAATGGGAAGAAGTATAAGTGGCAGTAATATAAAAACTCGTGACGTCACTCGAATCGAGCAGTATATAAGGAGGTAGCTGCGAGGAACTTATATCTTATGTGCAGACTACACACTCCAGAAAGCCTCCCGAGAGGACCAGCAAATGACTGTCTTTCTGGGGCTTCTGAGGCTGCCTGGTGCCTGTGAACTGGTTGACTGGGCTGTGGAAGAAGAGGCAGGAAGCACATGGTGACACGGACACGGACATCAGTGCAGTGAGTGTATTCGACTACTTCTCCCCATTAGTCCCCTCACGTAATTAGACAGGGTTAGCTAGATATTTTCATGTGTGTGTGTTAACATTTCGTGTAAGGTAATTTACAGTTTGTGTATGTGTTAATGTGTCGTGTGTGGTAAGACAAGTGTTTGTAAAAGCACCCCACGAATTCAGCAAGTTGTGTTTTTCACTAGTAACCAAGTAAAGTCTGTTTATTTATTTATGTTACTCTTTTCTTTTCATTCAACTGCCTTAGGGAAAGGACCTAATAGAAAGGGTTGGTGGTAAATTGGTACAGTAATGGTAGCAGTGGTATAGGTAGAATTAGTGGTGTAGGTAGAAT
>JAXIVD010000440.1:110000-120000 GCA_036785275.1 Cancer borealis
TTATATAACCTAACCTAACCGAGCCAAACCGTGCCTAGCCAAACCTAATCTAACCACAACCTAACGTAACCTAACCAGTATTAATTTACATCTTCATCAGAATATTCTGAGAATTCAGGGCTGTACTTTTGCAATACCTGTTGCATTTTTATGTTTTTTTAATCCAAATTCCATCGTAAATTTTTAGTTTGTGAGATATTCAATGTTTTCTGTGAGATCTCTTCGAAAAGTAAAGTTTAGTTTCGTTTTAACAAGGTTCTGATATTTTTCAATGTAGGTTAGGGTTTTGGTTAATTTATGTTATGCTATGTTAGGTTTAGGCAAAGATTCGTAAGACGATCCAGTCTTTTTTTGACAGCAATTTTTTCTGATAGATTTTGATGTGTTTTTAATTAATCTGATGTTTGTTATGCCAAGCAATTTTTTTTCCTCAAGGTAAAAATTGCCACAAAAAGTCAGATTAATTCGAAACCATCAAAATCAATAGGAGAAAATTTTCTTTCAGTAAACCTAAGCAAACCTAATTAAAACTAATCTAACCTAAGCAAATCTAAGTAAGACTAACCTAACTAAATCTAACCTTCTTTAACCAAACCAGGTAAAGACTCGTAAGATGACCCACTCGATATCTCGTTATCTTTATAATGCACTGCAAATTCAACCTCAGATATTTATTCAGATAGGTTAGGTTAGGTTTGATTATGTTTGCTTAGGTTAGGTTGGGTTTAATTAGGTTTGCTTAGGTTTACTTTTAAAAAAAATTTTCTTATTGATTTTGATGGTTTTTTTGTGGCAATTTTTATCTTTGGGAAAAAATGCATTGCATAACAAACAAACATCAGATTTATTCAAAACACAAAAATCTATCAGGAAAAAAATTGCTTTGTCCAAAAAAAACTGGATCGTCTTCCAAAACTTTACCTAGGTTAATTTAGAAGCTATCAAATGTTCTCTATGACGAATTGCAGACATTTTATTTCGTATACAGACTCCATAATGGTGAAGATGTAAAATTATACCCCATAACCTAACATAACATAACCGCCTGAAACCTTTACAGACGTGTTGAGTACACTAGATGTATAGTATGTACGACTTCATATTTATATCGATATCGTCGAAGCAGTAGTTAAGCAGAAATACCAAACTATTTACTGACAATCATTGTATTTTGTCTTTTCCCAAGAAACCCGCATTCCCACAGGTCCCCAGAATTGTTGGGGGTTGATGAGGATGTCTTATTAGATATGCATTTGCGATGAAAATCAATGTCAAAATCGTTCGAAATGGATAATTTTTTATACGATAAGTGTTATTTATATCCAAGTGCATTGGGAGAGAGAAAAATTTACTAGCCACACAATCACCTACGCTATATCACTACTCTCACAAGAGTTTACGGCTTCTTTTATCTCCTCACATCTTGCCACGTAAATACCGCGTTTACTGCGGCTATAATTGCTCCAGACTCTATTATATGTTAATCAGCAAGTTTTTTCTACGGCGATAAAGGTGCCCACGAAGAGGTTGCGCCGCCATGTTGACTCAATCAGCTGATTATCTCAGCACGAAAAAAAAAAAATTACCATAGCGACGTCGCTAAGTGTCCAATATCGTTCGGTGAGCTAATTCTTCACCCCCCCCCCCCCCCCCACCTCGCTGAACGCGAGGTGGGAGGGTGAAGAAGTCCTGGTAAGTGTAGAGTCTTTGGTATGAACAACAGCCGAAGGGAAAATACCAAGGATTATATACTCAATACTCATGTAATCCTTGGAAAATACTGTAAAATACAGTGAATACACCAGTGCCCGTCCAGACTTGGCTGAACATGGGTGTCGCTACTCTGCCTATTTTTTTGCTCCCAGTTTTGGCGAGGTTTCTTTCGCCTTGTACCTTTCTATGAATAGTCTACCGTATAAATCTGCGAATAAACATATATTGAACTCTGCTATAGCACAGGCAGTGCTGGACTACAATGTGGTATATTTGAAAGGACATTTGTGTGATAAACTGAAATTTGATATGAGTAAAATAATAATGTCCAACCTAGAAGTCGAAGAATGAGACAAAGACGCGAGAGAAGCAGCGGCAGAAGATGAGGAAACGGAGGGGAGGAGTGGAAGACAAAACCTCTTGTAGCGCTGGGGCCTTTTAAATTCATCACGCGCGGACACACGTGCACTTGTTATTTTAAAATGGCTGTATTGTTTTTCTTAGTTTAAAAGGATTATATCTTAGCCATTTTTCAAACTTTTCTCACCATTTTTTAAGAGCTATAAATAAGACAAAAATGTTGTTGAATCGGAATAAAACAAATATTTGAGTACATTTTCTGTTTAAATTGTTTGCTCAAAGATGTAATTTTAGGCTAGATAAATGAATTAAGAATAGCACAAATTAATTGTCCTTATCATGTATGGGATACCATAAAAGTAAATGTGGTGCCCGGGGGGAGAGGGGGCGTATTTAAGTTGTTACTCTAAACCCTTTAAACTTTCTTATTTAATTTGATTTCACGTTCACTGCTGAGGAACCACCAGTGTGGTACCCTGACATTTGTTTAACTTTTGATGGGGAACTATTATGGCAATTATCAAATTATAAACTTTAGTTACTCTAAAATTTATTAATGGTCACTGATGTTGTTTATTTCCCTGTATATAAACAGAAAGAAAAGCTGCCACCACCCCTAGAAGTTTAATGAGAACTAGAGCATTCTCAGGGAATTTAATTACTTCCTTAAGGGAAGTTAATATACTCGAAAGAGAAAATAATTATGACCAGGGAAACATAGGTGACCAAAAAGGGGGATTAACTTAACAATTTATCTAGCTGGTAGAGTGGACTGAGTTTTACTAAGGCACATGGGTACGTGGATCTGTTTCATATCCTTTTCAATAGTGTTGAGCACTTTCCTACACTTACCTTACCACACCATCGGAGGGATTATTATACAACGAAATCACTACTTTGGATTTAACTAGAGTTATTTATTTACTGTATACTTTGGATACCACAGGCTGGACATTGAATTTTTACACCATAGCATAATTAAAGTATCAGAAGACTTAATTGCTCATAACAGAGATAAACACCATAAGAAAAAAACATATACACAGAGTTGGTATTACCTTATCTCACCCCGATATATCAACTCTTCCCATTTTTTTTTTTTTTTTTACAAGTTATACCCTTGATTCCCTTCCCTGAATAATTCACCCTATAAATGTTATAAATTTAGTAACTGGGCCTGAGAATAGTTAATTAACCTTTTCTCAGGGAATTTTCCTGAACTAGGGTGAACAATTAATTCCTTGTTACACAAATTGGCTTCAGAATTACACATTGCGATACTTCCTCTTAACAACACTGAGGATTATCACGAGATTCCTACTCCTGAGTATATTGGCTGGGTCTATCAGACCGTCCTACGTGACACAAGGTTTATTCTTTTTACTAAGGCATAACTCTGAGATTCGGCCTTGGCTTTCTAGCCGTACATTTCACTAAAAGAAAAGAAAGGAAACAAGAAATGGGTGCACGGTGTCGTGGAGGCACTCCATATTTCCCTGTAAGCAGAAGCAAAGTTGAGCGTCCACTCTTGGAATAATTCACTTCCCTCAAACTCAGAAGTTAATACATAGTCACTATAACATGAAAATTTACAATGAAAAAGATATATGGGACACAATGGAATATTATTATGGGGGGAAACAGGGGCCATGCGGTTTTGAGTTACTTGTCCTTCCTTAAAAAGGGAGGAAATTACTATCATCCCCTTATAATAGATCTCAAAAGAGGTTTACATGAATTACCAGGCTAATGGGGAAGATTATGGGCTATATAAGAATGTTGAGAGGCACTGGATTTCACAAATATTTAGAAATTTACAGGAGCATTGTTTACTAACCTGTAAGCAGGAGCAAAGTTGAGCGTCCACTGACGCTATCGCTGGGGAAAAGGCGGGAATGGAGGGTGGAGGGAGGTTTTTTTTTCGAGAATATTTCTCCTTTGATCTTTTTATTGAGTGATTATTGGGAACTGAAATTATTATCAGCTTATAGGAAATTAATTTTGACGCGGAACAAGTATCATCTTGAGATCTATGGAATCTGATTTTCTGGATTAGTATATGGGGGCGATTTGCTTACGTGACTTTTATCACGTAGACAGGCGGGAACATGAGCGTGGCACCACATGATGCAATATCACATATTTCTTAATAAAGCATTGTGAGAAGATAGCTAAGTAGGTTAATTATATTAGGCTGTGAAGGGCAGTTTTACGAGTTAATGAATATTAATGGTTTGAATATAATATGATTCTAATTTCTTTCCATAGAAAACTGACTTGAAGGGGATGACTGTACAAAACTTGAAGATTTGGGGGCAATTTCAATATAAAACAATAATATCAATATACAATACAAAAATTATAAATGATATGTGAGTAAAAAAATTTATATAACGAAGTATCACCTTGGGAATACATGTTAATCTCAGAACAATAACAAAACGAAGGCACATTCAGTAAGGCCTAGGTGAGATCAACTTGTGGCATCACATAAACTCTAGTAAGGTTAAAGATGGCCACTTTTTACATGGACCCAAATAAGAAACATATTAGTAAGTTCTTTTCAATAGTATAACTATTTGAACTTGACTGAAAATTTGCTCGTTATTCATAAATAACTATGGTATTATCGAATGAAAGGAAGTGATACTACATAGAATAATAGTTAATAAGAAAGGAAAATAATTTATAGTTTTTCCCTGTGTGTAAAACTAATTAGGTTGTACCATCCAAGAGTAAAGAGTGCGGGGCTCACTTAATGGGCAATGATAATCACAAAATTTAAGCTTTTCATGAAAATTGAAAAGATTCTAATAAATATATAAATACATAGCATGGTTATTGCCGATGGTATTGTAAAGTATATGACAATGTCAGTATTGCATTCATTGACCAATATATGGGTTTTTTTTCTTTCCTATTATACACTTTAATTTTGTGATTATTATTGCCTCCATGTATTTATGAAACGTAATGAAATGTCATAATTACAAAAACAGTATAAAACAAAGCTTATCTATATACCTGGCTTTTATCCTTATTAAAAGAACTTAGCCAAGATTAGACATTTATGGTTCAGGGAGGCTATTCTCCTCTCCCCCTATGCACCTTGTCTTTTTATAGGAGAGAATACAGACTATTGGCTCCATCCCCTATTATCGCCTTTTACGATCAGCATGGAATGCGGTGGTAGTATTCTTGCAGCCCTCACCACGGAGCCTTGAACATATGGCAGTTGCTAATCACCACTTAATTTCCTTATGCATAGGATCATCGACTTAGCTAGGTTTGAGTTCCTCACCATCATTACAATGTTTAATCAAAGTAAGGTGCTTAGACCTGCACATAATGCATTCTGACATATATTTACAAACTATCCAAGCCTTATATGAACCTGACTCAAGCTACCACTAAAGAAAATATCTCAGCCTACATACTTCAAACTAAAAATGGATATGCACCTGTCCCAAACTCATCACCTCTTGTTTGTTTGATAATCATAGACATTACTTTTTGCTTGTCAATGAAGACCATGTAAATACTCTACTGTATTTATTTTTTACAAATAGTTTATGTATTTCAAGTGTGGAACATTATTTTAATACATAACTGTAACCTGTATATATATTTTTTTCAGTGGGGCTGTGAAACAATTATCTTGGCATTAATACTGATAAGCAATCACATAAAAATTGGTTCCAATATCATTTTTTCTGTAATCGTAGATTATACAATAAATCATCTCTACCTGCTACTCACATAAAACAAAGAAACAATATATATCCAAAATTCTGGTGTACATAATGTAGGTAAACTCGTGTACTTAATGTATGATAGCGTGAAAATTAATTGTTTTCTTCCTCAGTAACAAAAATGAAGGTGCCTGCTACATGTGTATTTTAGGTCAGTAATAGATGAGTACTTTTATGTTGGAGAAATGAGGCATAAAACTTACCATTATTGATTATTAACGAGAGAATAATAATGTAATTGTATGTACATCATGATGCGAGTGCCAGTGTAGGTTTATAACAACATCAAAGCATAATATCATAATATGATGTGCTGCTAACTTCTTGGTTGGTTGCATATCACATACACTAATAGCATGAAGAGTCTCATAAAGCAGTGATGAAAATGTCAAAACAAATTTTTGAGAAAACTGCTTCTAAAGATTTGCAAGATGACAGTATCAATATTGATTCACCAATCAACGTTTCTATTTTTGTTATAAAGCATCACCTTTTTGCCATTGTACATGCAAATATTATTGAAATCCTATGATTAAAAAAGTTACACAGCACGTTTTATGAGTAACACCTTTTATTTTTACCGCCACTTGCCTCCACATTTTTACATTATGAAACTCGCAGGTGTAACCAAACATGTTAAGTTGACAATTAGAATTTCAGTAAATAATTTTACAAAAAGTATTTATGAATTATTACAAAAACATTAATAACTATAAAAACTGAGAGTTCTTGTAGATAGAGGCAGAACAATGCCATAGGATGGAATGACAGTAACACATGATGGTTGAACATGCCCTAGAATGTGACAGTGGTGCTGGTTGTCTCATGTTGTGAGTGCATCATCACTTAGAAGGAAACAATATTATATAAACATTTAATGTATAAGAAACCAATGATATTGGAATCAATTTTTCATAATTTATTTTTAATAAATAATTTGATTTCATGAGTATTGGTTCAAAAATCAAAAAGTTAAACCAAAACGGGCAGTAAATGCATTTCATATTAGTATTTTTTTTTGGGGTGTACATGCACATATACAGTGTAGTACAGTAATTGTTTGTTGTAATGAACTATTCATTCCAAAGCAGATTTGTTGTTTTGCAATTTCAGATGCAATTTCTGATGCAATTTTCTGATGCAGTGATTTCCAACTGGGAATCCGCGAAACACCGATCATCACCAGGGGTTCTGCGAGAAACAGTAAACTAATTGTGCTATTATAAAATGACAATGATCTCAATTAATAATTCATAATTCCTACTCAACAATACGTCACAAACACTTTCAAGACACCTACATACTCGTACGTGTCAATCAGTACAATGTATATAGTAATGAGAGCAAATAATATGCATAGAATTAAGAAAAAAATTTGTGTTATTGCCAGTGCAAGAGACGCTCTTCATTCCTACTCCGCAAGTTTGGTGACACGGGTTTGGGTACGAGGGTGACGCAACCCCGTACGAGTATCATACATGTCACGAGCCCCAGCCTAGCCGTTCACACATCTTCCTTTAGTCAGTCAGTTCAGTCAGAGACAACTTATATCACTGGTAAAACTCAGCTGCTGGCATTTGTACGATTTGAAAATGAAAGTGAAATAAGGGAAAATTATTTTTGCTGTAAAGAGCTGCCAGAAACTACCAAAGGCCATGTCTTCTTACCTGGAATCTTGTGGTTTGTCATGGAACTGATGCGTTGGAATCTGCACTGATAGTGCTGCCTCAATGATTGGGTCAGTACAAAGCTTTGTATCACAAGTGAAAGAAAAAAAACCAGAAGTCATAACAAGTCACTGCTTTTTCCACTGAGAAGTTCTGATTAAAAAAAAAATCAAGACAAGGCATTTAGAGTTCAGTTAGATTTTACTCTCCTGTTTCCTTCTGTGCCTGCCTTTTCATAGAAGAGAATACAGAGGAGGGGCTTCCCAGATGTCCCATTTTATCTCCTTTTATGAGATTATATATTTATATATTTGGCTTATATCCTGCTTAAAAGGGAATAGATAGCCAAGACTAGGCATTTCAAAGGTTCCAGGAGAATTCAAACTTCCTTTCCCTCTATGTCTTGTCTCATAATAGGGACAATAGCAGCATTCTTCCAATCTGTCTACTGATGTAAGACCAGATCAGTCCCCCTACCACAGAAGAAAGATATATAAAAGATATAAAACATTAGTGATACTATTCATTATTTTTCATGAAGACCTGACTACCTCTGGTCCCCTGCCTACCTCTGAGTACATGTTATATTGTTGTTTAATTTGCAGGATACTTTCTTAACCATTCATTCTTAATAGAAAACTGTGCAACATATGGTGGAGAGCGGCCATTTTCCTGTGTGAAAAGTATAAATATTGTATTACTGTGCCATGCAGATTAGATTTCTTTTGTTATGGATATTCATTTTTTCAATATATTTATAACCAAATCCATACATGAATAAATAATCCACATAAGTTCAGAACCTTTGCTATCATCAGAGTTTCGCCATTTGTTAAGGCACTATTAAAGATGAAAACTGGCAATAAATCAAGCATTCAGTTGGATTACTACGCTATACTTAATGTCAACTTGTTATAAAAGGAAGCTCTTATTAGAAAATATATCATGCGTCATACCTGAAGAAGACTTTGCCCATTCCATCGGCGGGATGAATGAAACTCGCCACTTCTAGCTATCCTTTATTTCTGGAGCATCAAACAGATTATAGGAGTTAATTGTTACTATTAAATTATTCCCTATAATTACAATTAGTATACAACGTAAGTTTGCTTAAAGTTATATAAATAAAATCACAAAGACACATATCACAAAATGGTTTTTTAAAGTAAATATACAATATCAGCACTTTTGACTGCTTTGAGTTGGTCACTTACAAAGATTATAACCATTCCTAGTCCTCTAGAGCAAGCTCTTGCGTTACCGAAACACCTATTAGTCTTTCCTATGCTTCCACCAATAAACATAGACAATCATTACACTGTGTCACCGTCCCGTTTAGGAATTTAGATACTGAAATATTTGACATACAAGACAAGGTGTGTATTGACAACCGCTCCTCTCCCAGTACCCATGTCAGTAACATCATACCCTCTCAGTGATTACAAATGCAAAATCCACATAGGACAAAACTTGTTTAAAATTATAAGATTAAAGCAAAATAAGTTAACATCCAGCATCCAAAATCATAAATGTATAAGAATAACAAATACCAAATATCTATCTATCTATCTATATACTGCACCAGGCTGTTATCCCCATAAAGGGAGTTAGCCAAAACAAGGCACACCTACACACATGTATACATATACATTCCTATCACTTCGTCCTTAGGCCCCCATAGAAGAGAATTACACCCAGCCCAAACACTGCGCGTCATGCCAGTCATGCAAATGGGGACACGGACAGGAGTCGTATCCACAACAGAGTCCTAAGGTTTATGGTTCCGGGTCGTTTCGCGCCTTTTTTCCCGTTCGCACGTGAGTCGTTTCGCGCCTTTTTTTCGTTCGCCCAGGGTCGTTTCGCGCCTATTTCCGTTCGTCCAGGGTCGTTTCGCGCCCATTCCCATTTGTCCCTGTTTGTCTGTCTCCTATTTCTGATCACCCCGTGTTGATTGGTATTACTAATTGGAAAATAATAGCAATTAACTGACTATAATTGATTTATTGACTATAAGAAAAGTTAATAATATTGAAAAGTTTGTAGAGCTGATATTTCATTTTTATGCCAGCATTCTTTATAGTTTTTCTCCTTGATTAAATAGTTTTTATTTTGTTTTTTTTCAACGCCTGGCTGTCTGGGAAGAACTGAGGATGTGAATGAGGGAACGATGTGAAATCAAAACTGCCTGAAAGATTATTTGCAGTCAGATCAAGTGAGGTTATTATTTTGAGGTCAGGTATGTTCGTGTGTGTGTAGGTTGGTTCTCCGCATATCAAGCAATTATCTGTCTGTCTTGTTTTATCTCCTTATGTGTTTGTTGTATTTCTCCGACTTTTCCTGTCCGTCCATCTGTTCATCCGTATTAATGATGAGGATGATAATTATAATAATAATAATAATAATAATAATAATAATAATAATATCAATATTATTATTATTATTATTATTATTATTATTATCATTATTAATATTATTATTATAGTGCATAGTCACTCCTTAATGATCCTA
>JAXIVD010000440.1:127500-150000 GCA_036785275.1 Cancer borealis
CAGACACAGACACACGCAGACACACACAGACACAAACAGAGACAGACACAGACACACAAACAGAGACAGACACAGACACACACAGAGAGACGGACACAGACACACAGACATACACACACACACACACACACACACACACACACACACACACACACACACACACACACACACAGACAGACGCAAAGACAGAAACAGACACAGAGACAGACAAACACACACAGACACACACAGACATTGAGACAGACGCAAATACAGACACAGACACAGAGACAGACACAGACAAACACAGACACAGACACACACAGACACAGACACACAGAGACAGACACAGACAAACACAGACACAGACACACAGACACAGAGACAGACACAGACAAACACAGACACAGACACACACAGACACAGACACACAGACACAGAGACAGACACAGACAAACACAGACACAGACACACACAGACACAGACACACAGACACAGAGACAGACACAGACACACACAGACACAAAGAAAGACACACACAGACACAGACACACACACACACACACACACACACACACACACACACACACACACAGAGACAGACACAGACACACAGACACAGTGACAGACACAGAGAGAGACAGACACAGACATACAGACAGACACAGACACAGACACAGACACACAGACACAGAAACAGACACAGACACACAGAAGCAAACAGACCCAGACACACAGACACAGAGACAGACACAAAGACACAGACACACACAGACACACACACACACACACACGCACACACACACACACACACACACACACACACACACACACACACACACACACACACATAGAGACAGACACAGATACACACACAGACAGACACAGACACAAAGACAGACACAGACACACACAGACACAGACACAGACACACAGACTAACACATCATTTATACCTCAATTGTACTTCCCTCACTCTAGCATCCCTACCTTACTTTGCGTTCGTAATCTGAGCTAATTTTCATTTTCCCCTAATGGTATTTGAGTCTTTTTCAATCACTATATCTCCTGGTCTAATGTTCCTTTTATCTACATGCCATTTCTGTCTTACCATTAGTATGGGGAAGTAGCACTTTGCCATCTCTTCCAAAATGAACTCACTATACTTTGCATGAAATCCAGTCTTCTTTTAGAGCTTGCATCATTATTTAGTATAACAGGAAGAACCTCAGGATTATTACGTCCCAACAACAAATCATTTGGACATAAATAGACACCTAATTCCACATCGTATCCTGGCTTAATGCCAATAAGCCAAGATACGATGTGGAATTAGGTGTCTATTTATGTCCAAATGGTTTGTCTGTGTATCTGTGTATGTCTCTGTGTCTGTGTGTTTGTCTGTGTGTCTGTGTCTGTCTCTGTGTTTGTCTGTGTGTCTGTGTCTGTGTATGTGTGTCTGTGTCTGTCTTTGTGTGTCTCTGTGTCTGTCTCTGTCTCTGTGTCTGTGTTTGTCTTTGTCTCTGTCTCTATGTCTGTTTCTGCCACTGTGTCTGTCTGTGTCTGTGTCTGTGTTTGAGTGTGTGTCTGTCTGTGTATCTGTGTGTCTGTGTCTGTCTGTGTGTCTGTGTATGTATGTGTGTCTGTGTCTGTGTCTGTCTCTGTGTCTGTGTGTCTGTGTCTCTCTATGTGTCTGTGTATCTGTGTCTGTGTTTATCTCTATATCTATCTGTGTGTCTGCGTCAGTCTCTGTGTGTGTCTGTGTCTGTCTCTGTGTGTGTCTGAGTCTGTCTCTGTGTGTGTCTGTGTGTGTCTGTCTCTGTGACTGTGTGTGTCTGTGTCTGTGTCTGTCTCTGTCTGTGTATGTGTCTGTCTGTTTATGTGTCTGTGTCTGTCTCTGTGTATGTCTGTGTCTATGTCTGTTTCTATGTCTGTCTCTGTGTTTGTCTGTGTCTATGTCTGTTTGTGTCTATCTCTGTGTCTGTGTCTGTCTTTGTCTGTGTCTGTGTCTGTCTCTGTATGTGCCTGTCTTTGTGTCTGTGTGTGTCTGTGTCTATGTCTGTCTCTGTCTGTCTGTATGTGTCTATCTCTGTGTCTGTGTGTGTCTGTGTCTATGTCTGTCTCTGTCTGTGTCTGTCTCTGTGCCTATCTCTGTGTCTGTGTGTCTCTGTGTCTGTCTGTGTCTATGTCTATGTCTGTGTGTCTGTGTCTGTGTCTGTGTGTCTGTATCTGTGTCTGTGTGTGTCTGTCTGTGTATTTCTGTGAGAAATAAACAACACAAATTCATAAATGTAATGTGGCAAGAGAGATCACAGCTCGTGGATGACCCACTGATGTATGCCTTAAATCTTACTGTTAACACT
Organism: Cancer borealis; assembly: GCA_036785275.1. Taxonomy (NCBI): domain Eukaryota; kingdom Metazoa; phylum Arthropoda; class Malacostraca; order Decapoda; family Cancridae; genus Cancer; species Cancer borealis. The sequence continues at coordinate 129,842 of JAXIVD010000440.1, forward strand.
AACACTGTAACAGATAGAACAATTAATTATATGATTACACAAAATGTACCTGAACGGAGTATTGCAATGCAATATGTTAAAGACAACCTATCAAATAGTATTTCCTCCAGACGTGTGACTTACATGAGTATTAATCCTGACTTAGAGCTTAATTATGTATACAAGGAACGACACACAATAAATGAAACGCACAGACTATCGTTCACCAAATTTCGAACTAGTGGCCATAGCCTGGCCTGCGAGACTGGTCGGTGGAGAGACTTTGCCGCTGTGGAGCTATTCAAACAGAGGTTCATGTCGTGCAATACTGTCCTCTTACTTATGATATTAGACAGCGATACCAATTCTCTCAGATGCAGGAGCTGTTTTCTGCTATTTGTCAACCTGTGATGGCGTGCAAGATAATTCATGAAATTTTGTCCGTGTATTCGTAGTGATGAGGCACCAGTGTAAATTATTTTTTTCGAGTATGTAGTTTTCTTTGGTTTATGATTGTGGACTTCAGTAAAAGCAATGTCATAGTAAAAGTATTAATTAAGTTGTAATTTAATTTATTATTATATGTTTATTGCATGTATAAGATGCTGTGGTCAATAAATCTATCTATCTATCTATCTATCTATGTGTGTATCTGTCTCTGTGTCTGTCTCTGTCTGTGTCTGTGTCTGTCTTTGTGTGTGTCTGTCTCTGTGTGTATCTGTCTCTGTGTCTGTGTGTGTCTGTCTCTGTGTCTGTTTCTGTGTCTGTCTGTGTCTGTCTCTCTGTGTATCTGTGTCTGTGTCTGTCTTTGTGTTTGTCTTTGTGTCTGTGTGTGTCTCTGTGTCTGTTTACGTGTCTGTGTCTGTCTCTGTGTCTATGTGTGTCTATGTCTGGGTCTGTCTCTGTGTCTGTGTGTGTCTCTGTCTGTGTATGTGTCTGTCTCTGTGTCTGTCTGTCTGTGTCTGTCTCTGTCTCTGTGTCTGTGTGTCTGTCTGTGTGTCTGTGTCTGTCTCTGTGTGTGTATATGTCTGTGTCTGTGTCTGTCTATGTGTGTGCCTGTGTCTGTCTCTGTGTGTGTTTGTGTGTGTCTGTGTCTGTGTCTGTCTCTGTGTGTGTCTGTGTCTGTGTGTATCTGTGTCTGTGTGTATCTGTGTCTATCTCTGTGTCTGCCTCTGTCTGTGTCTGTGTCTGTCTCTGTGTATGTATGTTTATGTGTCTATCTGTGTCTGTGTGTGTCTGTCTGTGTCTGTCTCTCTGTGTGTCTGTGTCTGTGTCTATCTCTGTGTTTGTCTCTGTGTCTGTGTCTGTGTCTGTCTCTGTGTCTGTGTGTGTCTGTGTCTGTGTCTGTCTCTATGTCTGTGTATGTCCGTGTATGTGTCTGTCTCTGTGTCTGTTTCTGTGTCTGTCTGTCTGTCTCTGTATCTGTGTGTCTGTGTGTGTCTGTGAGTCTGTGTATGTGTTTGTGTGTGTCTGTATCTGTCTCTGTGTGTGTCTGTGTCTGTCTCTGTGTGTGTTTGTGTTTGTCTATTTCTGTCTCTGTGTCTGTGTCTGTCTCTGTCTGTGTCTGTGTCTGTCTCTGTATGTGTCTGTCTCTGTCTGTGTGTGTCTGTGTCTGTCTCTGTGTGTGTCTGTCTCTGTATCTGTCTCTGTTTGTGTTTGTGTCTGTGTCTGTCTCTGTGTCTGTGTGTGTCTCTGTGTATGTCTCTGTGACTGTCTGTGTCTGTGTCTGTCTGTTTCTGTGTCTGTGTGTCTGTGTCTGTATCTGTGTGTGTCTGTGTCTGTCTTTGTGTGTGTCTGTCTGTGTCTGTCTCTAACTGTGTCTGTCTCTGCGTCTCTTTCTATGTCTGTCTCTGTGTCTGTCTCTGTGTGTGTCTGTCTCTGTGTTTTTTGTGTGTGTCTGTGTCTGTGTCTGTTTTTGTGTTTGTGTGTGTCTGTGTCTGTCTCTGTGTCTGTGTCTGTGTGTGTTTGCGTCTGTGTCTGTTTCTGTCTCTGTGTCTATGTGTGTCTGTGTATGTGTGTATCTGTGTCTGTCTCTGTTTCTGTCTATCTGTGTCTGTGTCTGTGTCTGTCTCTGTGTGTGTCTGTGTCTGTGTCTGTGTGTGTCTGTGTCTGTGTATGTCTGTATCTGTCTCTGTCTGTGTTTGTGTCTGTCTCTGTGTGTGTCTTTCTCTGGGTCTGTGTGTGTCTCTGTCTGTGTCTGTGTCTTTCTCTGTGTGTGTCTGTGTCTGTGTGTGGTGTTTCTGTGTCTGTCTCTGTGTATGTGTGTGTCTGTGTCTGTCTCTGTGTCTGTGTGTCTGTTTCTGTGTCTGTGTCTGTGTCTGTCTCTGTGTCTGTCTCTTTGTCTGTCTGTCTCTGTCTGTGTCTGTCTCTGTGTGTGTCTATGTTTGTGTCTGTGTCTGTCTCTGTGTCTGTCTGTGTCTGTCTCTGTGTGTGTCTGGTCTGTGTCTGTTTTCGTCTGTGTCTGTCTCTGTGTGTGTCTGTCTCTGTGCGTGTGTGCCTGTGTCTGTCTCTGTCTGTGTCTGTGTCTGTCTGTGTCTGTGTGTGTCTGTGTCTGTCTCCGTGTATGTCTGTGTCTGTGTCTGTGTGTGTCTGTCTGTGTCTGTGTGTGTCTGTCTCTGTATCTGTCTCTGTCTGTGTCTGTGTCTGTCTTTGTGTGTGTCTGTCTCTGTGTGTATCTATCTCTGTGTCTGTGTGTGTCTGTCTCTGTGTCTGTTTCTGTGTCTGTCTGTGTCTGTCTCTCTGTGTATCTGTGTCTGTGTCTGTCTTTGTGTCTGTGTGGGATCTCTTTGTCTGTCTACGTGTCTATGTCTGTCTCTGTGTCTGTGTGTGTCTATGTCTGTGTCTGTCTCTGTGTCTGTGTGTGTCTCTGTCTGTGTATGTGTCTGTCTCTGTGTCTGTCTCTGTCTCTGTCTCTGTGTCTGTGTGTCTGTCTGTGTGTCTGTGTCTGTCTCTGTGTATGTGTATATGTCTGTGTCTGTGTGTGTCTGTGTCTGTCTATGTGTGTGCCTGTGTCTGTCTCTGTGTGTGTTTGTGTGTGTCTGTGTCTGTCTCTGTGTGTGTCTGTATCTGTCTGTGTCTGTGTCTGTCTCTGTGTCTTCCTCTGTCTGTGTCTGTGTCTGTCTCTGTGTATGTCTGTTTATGTGTGTATCTGTGCCTGTCTCTGTGTCTGTCTGTGTCTGTCTCTCTGTGTGTCTGTGTCTGTGTCTATCTCTGTGTTTGTCTCTGTGTCGGTGTGTATCTTTGTGTTTGTGTCTGTCTCTGTGTCTGTGTGTGTCTGTGTCTGTCTCTGTCTCTATGTCTGTGTGTGTCTGTGTATGTGTCTGTCTCTGTGTCTGTCTGTGTGTCTCTGTATCTGTCTCTGTATCTGTGTGTCTGTGTCTGTCTGTGAGTCTGTGTATGTGTTTGTCTCTGTGTGTGTCTGTGTCTGTCTCTGTGTGTGTTTGTGTGTGTCTATTTCTGTCTCTGTGTCTGTGTCTATGTCTGTGTCTGTCTCTGTCTGTGTCTGTGTCTGTCTCTGTATGTGTCTGTCTCTGTCTCTGTGTGTGTCTGTGTCTGTCTCTGTGTGTGTCTGTGTCTATGTCTGTCTCTGTATCTGTCTCTGTTTGTGTTTGTGTCTGTGTCTGTCTCTGTGTCTGTGTGTGTCTCTGTGTCTGTCTCTGTGACTGTCTGTGTCTGTGTCTGTCTGTTTCTGTGTCTGTGTGTCTGTGTCTGTATCTGTGTGTGACTGTGTCTGTCTGTGTCTGTCTCTAACTGTGTGTCTCTGCGTCTGTTTCTATGTCTGTCTCTGTGTTTGTCTCTGTGTGTGTCTGTCTCTGTGTTTTGTGTGTGTCTGAGTCTGTGTCTGTCTCTGTGTGTGTCTGTGTCTGTGTCTGTTTTTGTGTTTGTGTGTGTCTGTGTCTGTTTCTGTGTCTGTGTCTGTGTGTGTTTGTGTCTGTGTCTGTCTTTGTCTGTGTCTGTTTCTGTCTCTGTGTCTATGTGTGTCTGTGTCTGTCTCTGTTTCTGTCTATCTGTGTCTGTGTCTGTGTCTGTCTCTGTATGTGTCTGTGCGTGTCTGTGTCTGTGTATGTCTGTATCTGTCTATGTGTCTGTCTCTGTCTGTGTTTGTGTCTGTCTCTGTGTGTCTTTCTCTGGGTCTGTGTGTGTCTGTGTCTGTCTCTGTGTCTGTCTCTGTCTGTGTCTGTGTCTTTCTCTGTGTATGTCTGTGTCTGTCTATGTGTCTGTGTGTGTGTCTCTGTGTCTGTTTATGTGTCTGTGTGTGTCAGTGTCTGTCTCTGTGTCTGTGTGTCTGTTTCTGTGTCTGTGTCTGTGTCTGTTTCTGTGTCTGTCTCTTTGTCTGTCTGTGTCTGTCTGTGTCTTTCTCTGTGTGTGTCTGTATGTTTGTGTCTGTGTCTGTCTCTGTGTCTGTCTGTGTCTGTCTCTGTGTGTGTCTGGTCTGTGTCTGTTTTCGTCTGTGTCTGTCTCTGTGTGTGTCTGTCTCTGTGCGTGTGTGTCTGTGTCTGTCTCTGTGTCTGTCTCTGTCTGTGTCTGTGTCTGTCTCTGTATGTGTCTGTCTGTGTCTGTGTGTGTTTGTGTCTGTCTCCGTGTGTGTCTGTGTCTATGTCTGTCTCTGTATGTCTCTCTCTCTCTCTTTGTGTGTCTATGTCTGTGTTTGTCTCTGTGTCTATCTCGGGTGTCTGTGTGTATCTCTGTGTCTGTGTGTGTCTGTGTCTGTGTCCGTGTCTGTTTTTATATCTGTCTCTGTTTTTGTCTGTGTCTGTCTCTGTTTCTGTGTCTGTGTGTGTCTGTGTCTGTATGTGTCTGTCTCTGTCTCTGTGTCAGTGTCAGTCTGTGTCTGTGTGTGTCTGTGTATGTGTGTCTGTGTCTGTCTCTGTGTCTGTCTGTGTAAGAAATAAGTGATTTAAGGAAAGATGTTATAGGACGCCTAACCTCTGATCTTTCACTATTTTCTGATTGGGACAGAGCAAGCCTGGTTCTATTCACTGCCTCAAAAACTCTATTTCTACATCTATCTTCTCGACACAACTTTCCAGATAACTATCCTCACTTCCTCAATGACACTCAACTTCCCCTCTCCTCAATTTTAAACAAACTCGGTCTATACTTTACTGAAAATCTAAACTGGCAATTTCATATCTCTACTCTTGCTAAATCAGCTTCCAAAAGGTTAGTTGTCCCATGGCGCCTGTGTTCATTTTTCTCTTCCTCCCAGCTGCTTGCTCTGTACAGGGGCCTTATCCGCCCATGTATGGAGTATGGTTCTCATGTCTGGGGGTGTTCAACTCACACAGCTTTGTTAAACGAGGTGGAATCTAAAGCTTTTTGTCTCATCAACTCTCCTCCTCTAACTCCTCTAACTGACTGTCTTGATTCTTTAAGTCACCGATGCAATGTTGCATTTTTATCTCTTTTCTACTGGTATTTTCATTCTGGCTGCTCTTTTGAACTTGCTAATTGCATGCCTTCCCCTCTCCCGTGCCCTCGCTGCACTAGGCTTTCTACTTCTTCTCATTTCTATTCTGTCCATCTTCCTAATAGAAGAGTTAACTAGTATCTTCACTCTTTCATCTCTTACACTGGTAAACTCTGGAACTGTCTTCCTTAGTCTGTTTTTTTAGCTGCCTATGACTTAAACTCTTTCAAAAGACACCTCTAATGCTGAAATAGACTTCCATCCCTTGCTTTTATTTTTCCTACTGTCCTCTTTATAGGGTCTGGCGACAAGCGGGATTTTTTTTAATGTATTTTTGTTGTTTCTTGGCCAGTACCCTTTAATACCAAAAAAAAAAAATAAATAAAAAATAAATATATATGTATGTATTGTTGCTTATTGTATTATTCTGGATATTGTCATTATTTTAGTGTTACTGACACAGACGGAGTAAGTCTGTGATGTTGACTTCTCTTAAGGTCAGTGGTAAACCTTGTAACACAAGGCAGAAATAAGTCCTTTGAGCCGAAACCCTTAGCATGGATGGATATGATAAGACAAGCAATTGATATTTATATTTGGTTCATTCTATATATTCTCGAGTAGCTATATATACAATAATTGCTAAGTACCTACGTTAGATTTTACACACACACACACACACACACACACACACACACACACACACACACACACACACACACACACACACACACACACACACACACACACACACACACACACACACACACACACACACACACACACACACACACACACACACATATATATATATATATATATATATATATATATATATATATATACATATATATTTATATATATATATATATATATATATATATATATATATATATATATATATATATATATATATATGTATATATATATATATATATATATATATATATATATATATATATATATATATATATATATATATATACATATATATATATATATATATATATATATATATATATATATATATATATATTCATATATATATATATATATATATATATATATATATATATATATATATATATATATATATATATATATATATGTATATATATAATAATAATAATAATTCTTTATTCCAGACACATAAAATATACAGTACGACCTAATGGTCCATATCACATACACTTCTCGTGAGAGTACTTATAGCATACACAAAAATATATATTATAGTAACAAAGAGACAACAAAACACATATATAGTACAGTATTTGAGAAATACGGCAAAATAAAGCATAATACAGTACCTATTATATTTTGACGAATGTAATCCATTTACACAGATAAGCTAAGACTGTTGTTCAATATGTTGGTTAACACCTATTGTACAGATCATTACTCAAAGATTAATTAGACCTATATATTACTGTACATACTATGTGTGCAGCAGCCTATGCCAGTGAGATAGAATTCGGGATTCATATAAATGATCACTAGACCAAAGAGCTACGATCAGTGTGTTACTGCAGGATCGCAGTCGCTGCCAAAAGCTGTACACCAGTCCTCTGATGACAGCCCGGCAGCACTGCACATTCAACAGTGTGCACACCATACTAGTGCTCTCATACTTAGAGAGACCAAGGAACATTTTTAGTATATTATAATATGATGTACACAATCCACTTATGGTGGCTCTCCTGTACTTCCACCACAAATGGGCCGTGTACATAGAGGAACAATATGTCCGAAACAAAGTTATTTTAGTTTCTCAATTACACATGTGGAATTTCCTTAAGATGGTGTTACCCCGTGCATAGAGCTATCTGCGCTGACGGCCGATATATGCATCATCTGAGCAATCGTTTGAAATAATGTGTCCCAGGTACTTTATTTTGTTCACTTCTTGAATATTTTTATTAATGAGTGAGAAACTAGGTAGCACACTTTTATACAGTAATTTGGATCTAAATATAAGAATAGCACTTTTCAGTGGGTTAAATTTAACACAATGTTTGCTACCAAAAGATTTACATATTTCAAGTAGTGTGCTCAAATCCGCAGAAGACGGTGCCATAATGACCAGATCATCAGCATACATGAGATGGTTGATGATTTTATTCCCACCAAAACATCTGTTTCTTATTCAATTTATCACTCAGTTCATCCATATATACATTGAATAAGTAAGGTGAGAGAATACTACCCTGTCTCACATCATTGGTTACTGTAAAGGAATCCGAAATAATGTTACCCCATCTTACATTAAATGTTTGACTAGCATACCAGTACTTCAAGATTCTCAGTAAGTAGGATGGTACTCCCCTTGTTGCTGATCTGTCAACCAGGATATTGTGACAAACTCTGTCAAATGTCTTATTAGCATCAAGAAAGCATGCAAAAATAGAGCTATTAATTCTAATGTATCCATCCACTAGCTCCTTCAGAGTGTAAATGCACTGGTCAGTACCATGATTCTTTTTAAAGCCAAATTGATTGTAAGATTAAACGAGTACTTAACAAGTATGAAGTTTGATCGTAATTTCACAAACATTTAACGACGTCACATTGGTGCACAATGAGAGACGCTCTACTACCATTCCACCATCAGTCCGTTTAGAGAGTAGCAAGCAACCACCAACTACCGCTGAGAGCCCATGCCCCAAAGTGAGCTCCGTGAATAGATAGGGCAGGGAGGGAGGGCATTGTGCACCACTGTGACATCGTTAAATGTTCGTGAAATTATGATCAAACTTCATACTTGGTAAGTACTCGTTTAATCTTACAATTTCACGTCACAATATTTAACTGACGTCACAGCGGTACCCAATGAGAGCTTTAGATAGATTCCTAAAACCTACCAAATCACACAAATTTCAGAAAAAGATTCAGTATGGAGCCGTGAAAAAGAAAATCCATAGGAACAAAGTAAAGCACAACACTGTAATTCAGAAGATAGAAAACAATAACAATTATCAAAAAAATAGGGAAACACAATCCCACAGGAACATGGAAAGAAAAATCACCCATCACCCATTCCAAAAATGGGGTCAAAGAACCATCACATTAAATCCTGAGCAGAGGAAAAGGCCAAACATTATATGACAAAACTGATCTCGCAAACTGTCCACGCTGAGCGATGGGCTTCCATAAGAACATAAGAACATAAGAAATGAGGAGACTGCAAGAGGCCAGTTAATGACCTACACGAGGCAGTTCCTTGTCCCCCACCCTTGGAATAATCCAATATTTAGCCATCCCACCTGTCATCCCTATCCATACTCTGATCCAACCGTCTTTTAAAGCTACCTATTGACTCAGCACTTACTACGTGTCTATCCAGCCTATTCCAATCGTTCACTACTATGTTTGTGAACCAATATTTACCTATGTTTGTCCTGAATCTAAGTTTTTCTAGCTTGTACCCATTTCCACGTGTCCTATCCTGGCTACTAAATTCTAAAACCTGATCAATGTTTCTCTTATTAATTCCTTTTACCCATTTGAAAACCTCAATCATATCCCCTCCTGCCCTCTTTCTCTCTAGGGAGTGGAGATTAAGACGTTTTAACCTATCTTTGTAGGGTAAATTTCTCAGCCCCTGAATCATCTTAGTCATTCTTCTCTGAACTGCCTCCAAGGAGCCTATATCCTTCCTATAATAAGGGGACCAAAATTGAGCTGCATACTGTAGGTGGGGTCTGACTAACGCTAAATACAACCTCAGAATGACCTCAGAACTCCTATTTGTCACACACCTACTAATAAATCCCAGTATCTTGTTGGCCCTATTTCTAGCTATAATACACTGTTCCCTGGGGCGCAAGTCACTGCTTATTTGAACTCCTAAGTCCTTTACACTATATGACCTTCCTAAGATAATGCCATTTAATGTGTAGTCTACAGACCTATTTCCTTTACCTACGCTCATAATACTACACTTGTTAATATTAAACTGCATCTGCCATTTCTCTGACCACTCGTACAGCCTATTTAAGTCATCCTGCAGCATTCTAGCATCGTCTAAATTCTTTACCTGTCTTCCTATCTTTGTGTCATCGGCAAATTTACTGATATCACTATTTATTCCTGTCTCTAAGTCATTTATATAAATTATGAATAACAATAGTCCTAATACTGAACCCTGTGGTATCCCACTAGTGACATTACCCCATTCTGATTTCTTCCCATTGATTTGTACCCTCTGTTCTCTACCAGTAAGCTATCCCCTAATCCATTCTAGTACCTTCCCACCTATGCCGTGAGCCTTAACTTTACTTAATAGTCTCCTATGGGGTACTCTGTCAAAGGCTTTACTGAAGTCCAAATAAACTATATCATATTCGTCCCCCTTATCTATTGTTTCAAATACTTTCCTATAGAAGGATAATAAATTTGTGAGGCATGATTTCCCCTTGCTAAAACCATGTTGACTATGTCTAATTAGCTTGTGTTCATCTAAATGTTTCCTAATTGCCCTTGTTATGATAGCTTTTAACATCTTGCCTACCACTGATGTTAAACTAATTGGGTGGTAGTTACTACTTTCTGCCTTATCTCCTTTCTTGAATATAGGAACTACATTTGTCTGCCTCCATAGCCTAGCAACTACTCCTGTGTCTAGTGATTCTCTAAAAATCATTGCAATAGGTTCAACGAGTTCTTCTCTACATTCCCTAAGAATCCTCGGAAAAATGTCGTCCGGCCCTGGAGATTTAGTCTTTTTAAGTCTATTTCCTTGCTAACTACTTCTCTACTTATGGCTATTCCGCTTAATTTATCATCTTCTTGTCCCATAAAGATCTGTACTGGCTCCAGTTCCCTACCCGACTCTTCTTGAGAAAATACGGACAAGAAGTATTTATTTAATTCCTTACTAATATCCTCACCATTTTCTATCAAGCTGCCATCCATTCCTTTAAGAGGTCCTATTCTTTTCTTTGTTTTAGCCTTGTACAACTGATACAATCCCTTTGGATCCTACTGGGCATCTCTAGCTATCCTAACCTCATAATTCCTCTTTGCAGTCCTAATATCCTTTTTAATCTTCCTAGTTAGGTCATTATACTGTCCTACTACCTGTACTTCTCCCCTCTTAATTCTCCTATAGTGTCGCCTTTTTAATCCGATTTCCCTTCTAATGTTGCTATTCATCCATTTTGGATAATTTTTATTTGACCTAATCCTCCTCTTAGGTATATGCTGTTCCTGCCCTGTATGAATTTCCCTTACTATGTTATTATAATGCAATTCTACCTCAATGTTTTGATCCTCCTCTCTGCCTACTCCTATACCCTCCCAATTTATACCCTGGAAATAATGTCTGAGGTCCTGGTAATTTCCTTTTCTAAAATCTGGTACTAAAGCAGTGTTCTGTTCTACCTGCCTCTTTGCATTAATCTTGAATCTAATTTCGTGGTGGTCACTAACATCAAATCTCGCTCCTATCTCAACCTGACTTACCAAAGTTTCATTATTCGTTAAGACCAGATCTAAAATATTTCCCTGTCGTGTTGGTTCCCTTACAAGTTGTGTGAAAAAACCATCCTGGACGACATTTAAGAATTCCTCCGAGCACCCGTTTCCTGTCATACTATCCCAGTCTATTCTCCTATAATTAAAGTCCCCCATAACGCACACATTATTATACCTAGATGCCCTTGCAAGCTCCTGCATCAGGGGTGCACTAGCTGCTTTGCCTAAATCCGGAGACCTATATATAATGCCTGCAACTAACTTATTCCCTCCTATAATAATGTCAATCCATAATGACTCCGTATTCCTATCAATTTTTATTGTGGTATTGACATAGCTATTTAATGTGTTTCTAACGTACAGTCGCCCAAATATATGATGGCGCATAATTCAGATTGTTTCGTTCTGGCGATATCTGGCAACTGCATCCAGTGATCTCAATATATACGGCCGCCATGTTGTTTAGTTTTAGGGCAATATCATAGCCGATATTTCCTTATAATTATAATTATTAACGCACTCTGAGTGGTACGTCGGCATCATAAAACGATTACTTACCAATTTATAGATTTTTTGATCGCTCTTATTAATTATTTTCATTCGTTTGTGCAAAAAAAACAACTATAACAGAGGCCTTCATGTTTTCGGCATTAATTGATATCACCTAATTTTACACATCATTTGACAGCAATATGCCTTAAAATTGCATACATCATATTTGTTATGTTGGCAAAAAGTATTTCTTTTCACTTAAAATATTCTAGAACGAAATAAAACTATTGTATTTTCAATTTTTAAAGATTCAGTATCTTTTTACTTAAGCCATCCTTAAAAATTGTTTTTCAATTTTCGTCTTCAAAGAAATTTTTTTAAATATGAAGAATTTATTGCTATAACTCTAATATTTTTTAGATTATAGCGATAAATTCTTCATAATTCTTCATTAAAACCCATTTTTCATTCACCATAATAATGCAAATAATTGTTCAAAAACAGCATTAGGACAATGTAGCCAGTATGTAAAGACGACAATAATAGCTTTGTTAGCAGTATTTGATGTTACTAGTATTTGATGACGTCATCGTGCGCAAAGGGTTGAACATTATATCATAATTTAAAGACAATATATTAATTACAGCCTATTATTATTATTTGAAGCTATATAGATTATAACCTATTAACAGTATTTCCATTATATAAGGATATATTGATTATAACATTATTGTCATTATATAAAGATATATTAATTATAATATTATTATTATCATTATTCAAAGATATATTAATCATAACATATTGCAAGATATTTTAAAATATACTAATTATTGCCTATTACTAACCGTTGTGAAGACTATGAGTAATAATTATATCTTATTACGTTAATAGCCTATTGCCAATACCTTAAGGAACGTCCTGCCCCATGACGTCATGGTCAAGCGAGAGTTTAAATGTAGATTTCATATCATCATAATTCTTAATGGAGAATGTTTAAACAATTAATACATATTTTTTTAATATGTATTTGGCTCAATATTTAAGATCATTATGAATAAATAGTCTTATGCATGTATACATTTTATTTATAAAAGAGAATTTCATTTGACTGAATTTCTCTTTGAGCGAAAAGCTCGATGTCAAAATGCTTCGACAAGTATTCATGAAATATCATGATTAGATGGTTGTTTCTCATAAACTAGACTTAATTATCAATTGTAATTTATTTTTAGTTCATTTACAGCAACAATTCGTGAATATAATGACATTCCTGACAAGTTATAAGGATATTTCATTCCATTTGTTAGGGTTACCATATTCTAATTTTTGAACGAAAATCTCCGTAAGACGCGACATCATATATTTGGGCGACTGTACAGTGCCACACTTTCCCCTCTCCTCCCTATTCTATCCCTGTGGAAAAAAGTGTACCCATCTATTCCTACTTCAGGTAAGAAATGTTTGCCTGCAATATCTAACCAAGTTTCTGTAATACCTATAATATCGAGCTCTTCAACACATGCGATACCTCTAAGTGTGTCTATCTTATTTATTACACTTCTACTGTTTGCATAAAAGACACTTAGTTCATGCACCTCCCTCTCTTTACCCCGTCCTTTGTCACTATTACCCTTACCTCTATTAATATTTAGTTTCCCTGACTGGACTGCCTAACAGCCCTCTCGAGACACTCACTAAGTTTCTGCACTCCCTTCCTACTGAAGTGTACACCATCCCTGGCATACAGCTCCTGTCTCCCATAGAACCTGCTCCACTCATCCATAAAACCTATCCCATCCTCCCCACACATCCTCATTAACCTCTCGTTGAGGCCAAGGGCATGTGAGAGCCACGAGCCTCTAACCCCCTGTAAAGGGAGCACCCCTGAGACTATACACCTCCTACCACTCTCCCTTATCTCCCTCAGAAGCTCCCTATACCTAAGCACTAGCTTCTCTGACCTTACCCTGCCTACATCGTTCACGCCCACGTGAACCACCACTAACGCCTCTTTCCCTATCCCCTCCACGACCTTCTTGTATCTCTCTACCACGTCCTGTACTCCGGCCCCAGGAAGACAACACGTCATCCTCCTTGCCCTGTCGGCTTCACAGAAGGTCTCGTCTAAATATCTAATCCTGGAGTCACCCAGAACTAACACTTCCTGTGACCCTTCTAACCCTTCCCTGTCCTTCCTCACCTTCCCACCCTCCTTCCTTTCCTTCCCATTTAACTTTCTCTTCACTATCTTCGCCTCGGGTGTCCTGTCCCCTTCACCTGCTCCTACTTCTATCACCACCTCTTCCTCTTCCTGTGTAGCTAACAAGCCAAACTTGTTGCTACACTCTACCTGACCCAGGGGAGGAAATTTCACCTCACACAAGGGAGGGTTCACGCTCCCCTTCCCTCCCCTACCCATAATCCTCCAACTATTCCCCCCTTGTCTCTGACCTGAGTCACCTGATCTAACCTGACCTGAGTCTCATGACCTGACGCTAGCTAGCTTCCTGCCTTAGCTCTAATAACTGTTGTCTCGTCTGTGCCAACAATACTTTCACCTCCTTAACCTCTTCCTCTAAGGCTACATTTCTAGCTAACACCACACAATTTACATCCACTTACCTTATATTGTCTCTCCATTCCACAAGAACCACACCTCACCACTCCACCCTCCATACCTGTAACCTCCTCGCCTATATTGAGTACTACGCACTCAGCCATCTAAATACTTTTTCACAAAAATGTACACAAAACACAATAAAATACTTATGGTAAAAATATAGCCTGGTATCCCTTGTGTTGACACACAAAAACACAATAAAATATCTGTAATGGATAATATAACCTGGTATCTCTTGTAGCACGAGCGAGTAGCAGCACGTCCTCCTCTGAGCAGGTCAAGCTCACAAGTGTGGTACACACACTTCCGGTAGTGTTGCGTAAAGGTCGACTCCCTGGCCCAACCAATGGTGGAGACACTCGTGAATAACGACAAAACCAGGGCCGCCTTGCTGCACGATGCAGACCTAGTCGAATGGGCAGAAAAGATAGTAAGGTCAATGCCAGCAGCCCCATCACATCTCTCACCCAACGACGCAAAGTATCACGAGAGGCCAACCGTACTGGAGGTCGTGTCGTCAAGAAAAACCCAGTAAGCGCCCCTCGGAAGGTCGTTGTCTTATCAAGATAATGCTCAATGGTGTGCACAACGCATAAGCAGTTGTCATGTGGGTAAGCCTCAAAGACCATCCTTGACAGAAAAACCCCAAGACGGGAAGTTTTCACCAGATCGCCAATCCCAAAAACAACCTGAGTCTCAGAGACAAACAAATTTCTTGTGTCTAGCAAATGCAAGGTCTAGCCACGTTGGCCAGTCAACAAGAACATAAGAACGACCAATTTTATGGATAACTGAAGAAAGGACAAATCCTCCGGGGAACCCAGACTGCAGATATTAATCCAGAACTAGCTGAGGATCTCAAGTCATGAAACGGGAAACAAAAGGATGTTGTCCCGCAGGACGTCCATCAAAAGTAGCAACTGCAAAGATGCCAGACCGGATAGTGTTCATAGAGCTGTACCCACGGCCTTTCCCCCGTTTAAATTCTGACAAAAGATAGTCCAAAAGGATATTCACAGGTGGTTGAAACGGATCCACTTCCCTGCCGAGGCAAAATGACAGCCAGCTGTTGATACGCGGCCTATATTGAGCCTTAGTGCTAGATCTCCAGGACCGAAGGATAAACTGGGCAACCTCTGTTGAAAGGCCTCAACGTGTGAACGCTGCCCGGAGAGCACCATCGCTGTCAAGACCAACCCCCGAGCCCGAGGATGTGCAAGAGTTAGCTGTTGCGGAAAAAGCAGAGGACAGCGTGGAAGCAAGACTGGATCGGCTGCCAACATTTGAAGGGCCGCCGGAAACCACACCTGAGTTGGCCACAGTGAGAGAATCATCGGCGCCGTCGCCCCGTAGTCCTGCAGTTTCCGGAGAGCCCTGGATATCACACTGAAAAGGTGGAAAGCATATAAACTATTCCCACCCCAATCCAAGGTAAAGGCATTAATGCACATAGCAGATGGGTTTGGCCTCCAAGAAACATAGTCAGGTAACTGAGCATTTATCTGTGTAGCAAAAAGATTGATATCAGGAGTATAAAAACGCTTACAAACCATCCTGAAAATATACGGCTGTACCATCCTCTCACCATCCATCCTACTGACTCTAGACCAGGGGTGGGCAACCCCTGGCACGCGTGCCAAACGTGGCACGCCGATGACTTGTTTCTGGCACGCAATAGCACAGGTTACCGTAACAGCATATCTCTCAAGGTTACTAAATATAAACCCGATATAAAATCTCTGTCATCAGTGATGCAGCAGCAGAAGTCTCACTGACAGTATATAAAAGGAGTCAACAAGTTTTCTTTGTCTAGTTTTATCTAATATTTTCTATGAAAGTCACAAAAAGGCTGTTGAAATGTAGTTCTGAAGGTTAAATATATTTTCTCTTTTTTTGATACTCTGTTTTTACTGCTCTGAGATAATTTATTATTATTTTTTTCGTTTAAAAAGTTCTTTGAATACTTAAGTCTTAGGAGATATCAAATATGTTCTAAAAAAAAAATGGTTGGTACGTGGAAAAAGTTTGTGTCAGAGACTTGGCTGATTTTGGCACGCACTCTCAAGAAGGTTGCCCATCCCTGCTCTAGACTCTGTGTCTGCTGTCACATTATATAAAGCCTGTACATGCTGTGCCGACCAAATAATATCCCTAGAAGCAGCCCACTCAAGAAACTGTTCTGTAAAAGCATGAAGCGTAGGTCGTGTGCTACCACAACGATCAATACACGCAACCGCAGTGGTGTTGTCAGAGCGAAGCCTAATATGAGCCATTCTTATCCCGACAAAGTGACTGCAAGCCCAACAGAATGGCCCTTAACTCCAAAGAGTTTAAATGATCCAGCTCCTTGTGGGCCCAGTGACCTCCAGTTGTAAAGTCCTCCATCGAAGCACCCCAGCCGGTTAGGCAGGCATCTGTAAACAGCTAACATGTTGGAGAAGAAGAGCGGAGCGACCTTTCCTGAAAATCTACATTAGTCACTCACCAAGTGACTAATTCCCGGGCATGAGCATCTCAAACAACGCAGGAATGATAATTGCCATAGGACCGAGAGAGATCCCTGTTACGAATAATCTCCAGGTACCTGTAACGGAGAGGAGCTAACTCTACAGCAGGGCCAGAAGCCCCCGCTAAACCAATAGAAGAGGACAAGTCTTGAAAGGTGATATCTCTGTTCAGGAGGAGCAAGCATTTTTCTCTGATGCGCTCCCTCCTACAGGAGGGCAAAGTCAAGGAAACAGAGTCGAGAACCACATCAAGGAATGTAACCCTCTGGGTAGGCTCCAGGACCGAGCTCCGCACATTGATGGTGAGACCCAGAGAATGAAAGAAGTGCAAGGCATAGCCCACCTGGGCCCGCAAGGCTTCTACCGATGAAATAATAAAAAAACAGTCATCTAAATAACAAACCACAACCATTCCAAGGGACCGAAAGTGGGAGAGGACAGGTTTCAGTAACTTTGTAAGGGTGCGAAGAACAAAAGATAACCCCTGAAGGAGACAAGTAAATCTAAAGCACGGCCCTTCCTCCAAAACTGAAGCCACTTCCTATCCTCAGGCCTAACATAAACTGAATAATAGGCGTCCTTGAAATCAACTGTAACAAAAAAAACAGTTAGGGAGGATTTAAGGAATCACATCCTTCAGAGTGTCCATCTTAAAAAGAATATAAGGCACGCGAACATTAAGGTCCATCAAGTTTAGAATAACCCTCGCCGGCCCGAACCGGCTTTATGATGGGAAACAAAACCGTGATCTTCAGGTAAACAAAGCTCCACTATTGACTGTTTGAGGAACTGATATAAGGCATCGTTCAAGGTCTGATCATCCGCCTGAGACAGGGTGAGAGGACGTGGAGGGACAGTTTGAAAAGGTATGGACACAATTTCTAGAAATTTTCCCTTCACCACATCATGAATCCAAGGATCCTGCATGAGACCCCCACATTAGGTTAGCAGAGAAAATCTTACCCCCTCTAAAGTTATCAGGTGTATTAACTAAAGGAGGAAACCCGGAACTCACTGGAGTGGTTACTGCAGCTTCGGCCCATGCATCCCCCTCCCCTGGGGAGGCTGCTGGCCTAAAAAAGGCCGGGACTGGAAGCAGCACTTGCCAAGGTACTAATATGGCAAGAAAGCAACAGCTGCTTCCATTCCTAGGTCAGGTCACTTTGGGAATCACTTTTGAGTGTATCTAACACATCACTTTCCCTCACTAGCACAAGTTACTTAGATGTTATTACAGTGTTACACCCGTCTCATTAAGGTCATCTAGGTGTTTTGCACATACAACACACTCATCTATTGCTTTTCTGTCACAATGACTTCGTTCATCAGATGTAAATTGTTACTTGTTACTTGTTGTCGTTATTTAACAGATCCCACTCAGCCAATGGCGCTCTGCAGGACCGTTCACATATGATTTTATCAAAGAGCATATGAATCACGAACAGTCATGTCATCAAGGTTGTAGCACTCAGAGAATAAGTATCTCTTTATTGTGTTAACAACTGACCACGGAGGCCGACCTAACCCTCACCGTTAGGTTAAATTTTTATAGGTTAGGTAAAGTTAGATAAAAAGTGAAGTTGAAAAGTCTGAACCAAGCAACACAAGAACAATGCCGGGCTCGGCGGGTGTAACACTGTAAATTTACCATTATTTTCATGTTTATATTTGTTATTTATATAACGTTCAAGTTTTAGTCATTGTGCAGGATGGTAGAACACATCTCAGTGACAGGCTAGGTGACAGCAAAGATGATCTGGATGGAAGCATGGCACTCCTCAAAGTAGCACTGTATCCAAGTGCCTCCATAATGACACTGACGAGGTGTGGTGGTGGGAAGGAGGTTAATGAGCCCCAGCACTGTGTAGGGAGTGCCACCATAATGATGTTGCAGAGTGCCATCGTAATGGTGCAGCAGTGTCACCGTAATAGTGCAGCAGTAATGGACACAGATATATACTAAATTGCTAACACCCTCTCCAGGCACGGGAGAGCGCTCAGCTGACGTGAGGCTAACACGTGAAGGCGGAGAAGCGCAAGTTGGAGAAGGGAGTGTGGAAATATCTACCAAAGACCGACTCCTCTTAGCAGACTTATCTAAGTCGTCCTTCTCCAAGCTCCCACGCTTCTTGCTACCCGAGGACGAAGAAGAGGGACGCCTCACGCCTGGGTGGCGACGTTAAACTGCGCAATCAGAGAGATAGAGAGGGTCAGATAAACACCATATGTTGTCTCCTAGGGCAGTAGGAACCAACCCACAGCTCCAAACTGCATAGTAAATAATACATATGGCAGTAAATGCATCCGTAGATCCAGATATATTTCACCCACAGTCAACTTAGGACTGTATAGGAGAAAGCAGCTGACGTGTTGTTGACTGTGGGGAGGTAGAATGTGAACTGATGATGGTGGAATGGTAGTAGAGCGTCTCTCATTGGGTACCGCTGTGACGTCAGTTAAATATTGTGACGTGAAATTACTATTAGTTGTGATATACACTGAAATTCTGTCTTGAATTATTATTTCTAGTATCTTACTTATAATACTGGCAAGGGCAATAGATCTATAGATGTGTTTTGATGGCAGATGCAGTTTAATGTTAATAAGTGTAGCATTATGAGTGTAGGTAAAGGTAATACAGTAGGCCTGTAGACGGCACATAAAATGACAATGCCTTAGGAAGGTCATATAGTGTGAGGGACTTAGGAGTTCAAATAACCAGTGACTTGCGCCCCAGGGAACAGTGTATTATAGCTAGAAATAGGGCCAACAAGATACTGGGATTTATTAGTAGGTGTGTGACAAATAGGAGTTCTATGGTCATTCTGAAGTTGTATTTAGCGCTAGTTAGACCCCACCTAGATTATGCAGCTCAATTTTGGTCCCTTTATTATAGGAAGAATATTGGCTTCTTGGAGGCAGTCCAGAGAAGAATGACTAAGATGATTCAGGGGCTGAGAAATTTACCCTACAAAGATAGGTTAAAACGTCTTAATCTCCACTCCCTAGAGAGGAGGGCAAGAGGGAATATGATTGAGGTTTTCAAATGGGTAAAAGGAATTAATAAGGGAAACATTGATCAGGTTTTAGAATTTAGTAGTCAGGATAGGATACGTGGAAATGGGTACAAGCTAGGAAAAATTAGATTCAGGACAGACATAGGTAGATATTGGTTCACTAACAGAGACGTAAACGATTGGAATAGGCTGGGTAGACACGTAATAAGTGCTGAGTCAATATGTAGCTTTAAAAAAGGGTTGGATCAGAGTATGGATAGGGATGACAGGTGGGATGGCTAAATATTGGATTATTCCAACGGTGGGGAACAAGGAACTGCTCCGTGTAGGTCATTAACTGGCCTCTTGCAGTCTCCTCATTTCTTATGTTCGTATGTTCTTATGATTTTGCCGCCAGCCTTGTCTTTGGTTACTGGTATCAAGATAACAGACATCATTGATTCTGGCAAGAAACAATGGATTAGAAAGCTGGTAAAGCAACTACTGAGTTTCTCTAAGAGGAGAGTGGAAGAATACTTCAAATGTTCAGCATATATGCCTAACCTACTTATTGCAGCCTTGATTTCTTCATTTGTCACTTTAATGTATCATACTTGTCTACTTTGTTATACTTTGTTAAAGCAGCTGTGGGATTTCCCTGGTGCCCGACAGAGTTA
>JAXIVD010000441.1:0-5000 GCA_036785275.1 Cancer borealis
AACAACATTAAGTCAATATTAAGGAAGCATGGATAACAAAATATTAAAACTTACCAACGTTTCTACTTTCACTTTCCAAGGCTATTTTTACCTGAACAATAGAAAAGTTGTTAAATAACTTAAATACAAGGTAACACTACATTTATTGATTTTATGTTCCTGTTTTGCTATATCAAACTATCGAAGGCATACAAGATACAATACAGCACTATCCTTCCAAAGTTACCACGATACTCTCAGCTTCCATTCTCTTCATGTCATGAAAGTAATGGCTCTGACCCAGACATTTATCTGCTTGCTGAATCTATATATCAATCTATCTACATATAGTTTCTGACATCTTATTACCTCCGACAACGTCCACTAAGAGGATGACCAGGATAGAAGAGAGGCACCTCTCCCTATCCAAACACTCCCTCCTTGCCTATTGAACAGGCAGTTAGCACCTCTTTCATGCATGTACGCCTTTACCCAATCCTTCCATCCTACAAATGACCTTCCTCTCCCCCTTGGACCCTCAATTTCAATCACATACACTTTCTTTACAAACTCTTAACTCTTCTTTTTCTCAATATGACTAAATCTCTTCCCCTAATCCACTACACTACACTTTACTCCCTTTGTATAAGGTCCCATGTCACACCTTTCACCTGCACTCACTTTTGCATCACGCACAGCCCTTTAAGCTCGATTTTTCTTTTCCTTGTATCTCTCATACAACAACTCATCCTTCCACTGAGACCATACTTCAAATGCACAACTCTTTTCTACTACAGCAATTCTGACATTTTTCTCACCAACATTCACTACCTTTTCTCACCCAAATTCCAACACTTCTCATACAGTACAGTTACTCATCACACCCCCCACCAATACTCATCACACCCCCCCACACAATACTCACCACACACCCCTACACAATACTCACCACACCCCCCCACACAATACTCATCACACCCCCCCACCAATACTCATCACACCCCCCCACACAATACTCATCACACCCCCTACACAATACTCACCACACACCCCCACACAATACTCATCACACACCCCTACACAATACTCATCACACACCCCTACACAATACTCATCACACACCCCCACACAATACTCACCACACCCCCCCACACAATACTCACCACACCCCCCCACACAATACTCATCACACACCCCTACACAATACTCATCACACCCCCCCACACAATACTCACCACACACCCCCACACAATACTCATCACACACCCCCACACAATACTCATCACACACCCCCACACAATACTCATCACACACCCCTACACAATACTCATCACACATCCCCACACAATACTCATCACACCCCCCCACACAATACTCATCACACCCCCCCACACAATACTCATCACACACCCCTACACAATACTCATCACACACCCCTACACAATACTCACCACACATCCCCACACAATACTCATCACACACCCCTACACAATACTCATCACACCCCCCCACACAATACTCACCACACACCCCCACACAATACTCATCACACACCCCCACACAATACTCATCACACACCCCCACACAATACTCATCACACACCCCTACACAATACTCATCACACATCCCCACACAATACTCATCACACCCCCCACACAATACTCATCACACCCCCCCACACAATACTCATCACACACCCCTACACAATACTCATCACACACCCCTACACAATACTCACCACACATCCCCACACAATACTCATCACACACCCCTACACAATACTCATCACACACCCCCACACAATACTCACCACACACCCCCACACAATACTCATCACACACCCCCACACAATACTCATCACACACCCCTACACAATACTCATCACACACCCCCACACAATACTCATCACACCCCCCCCACACAATACTCATCACACACCCCCACACAATACTCACCACACACCCCTACACAATACTCACCACACACCCCCACACAATACTCATCACCCCCCCCCACCAATACTCATCACCCCCCCACACAATACTCATCACACCCCCCCCACACAATACTCATCACCCCCCCCACACAATACTCATCACACACCCCCACACACCCCTACACAATACTCATCACACACCCCCACACAATACTCATCACACACCCCTACACAATACTCACCACACCCCCCCACACAATACTCATCACACACCCCTACACAATACTCATCACACCCCCCCACACAATACTCACCACACACCCCCACACAATACTCATCACACACCCCCACACAATACTCATCACACACCCCCACACAATACTCATCACACACCCCTACACAATACTCATCACACATCCCCACACAATACTCATCACACCCCCCCACACAATACTCATCACACCCCCCCACACAATACTCATCACACACCCCTACACAATACTCATCACACACCCCTACACAATACTCACCACACATCCCCACACAATACTCATCACACACCCCTACACAATACTCATCACACACCCCCACACAATACTCACCACACACCCCCACACAATACTCATCACACACCCCCACACAATACTCATCACACACCCCCACACACCCCTACACAATACTCATCACACACCCCCACACAATACTCATCACACCCCCCCCACACAATACTCATCACACACCCCCACACAATACTCACCACACACCCCTACACAATACTCACCACACACCCCCACACAATACTCATCACCCCCCCCCACCAATACTCATCACCCCCCCACACAATACTCATCACACCCCCCCACACAATACTCATCACCCCCCCCACACAATACTCATCACACACCCCCACACACCCCTACACAATACTCATCACACACCCCCACACAATACTCATCACACACCCCTACACAATACTCATCACACACCCCTACACAATACTCATCACACACCCCCACACAATACTCACCACACCCCCCCACACAATACTCACCACACACCCCCACACAATACTCATCACACCCCCCCACACAATACTCACCACACACCCCTACACAATACTCACCACACACCCCCACACAATACTCATCACACACCCCCACCAATACTCATCACACCCCCCCACACAATACTCACCACACACCCTACACAATACTCACCACACACCCCCACACAATACTCATCACACACCCCTACACAATACTCATCACACACCCCTACACAATACTCATCACACCCCCCCACACAATACTCACCACTCCCCCCCACACACCCCCACACAATACTCATCACACACCCCTACACAATACTCACCACACACCCCCACACAATACTCACCACACCCCCCCACACAATACTCATCACACCCCCCCACACAATACTCATCACACACCCCTACACAATACTCACCACACATCCCCACACAATACTCATCACACACCCCCACACAATACTCACCACACACCCCCACACAATAC
This sequence comes from Cancer borealis, assembly GCA_036785275.1. Lineage (NCBI taxonomy): Eukaryota > Metazoa > Arthropoda > Malacostraca > Decapoda > Cancridae > Cancer > Cancer borealis. The sequence goes on from JAXIVD010000441.1 coordinate 3,451, forward strand.
TCATCACACACCCCTACACAATACTCACCACACACCCCCACACAATACTCACCACACCCCCCCACACAATACTCATCACACACCCCCACACAATACTCATCACACCCCCCCACACAATACTCATCACACACCCCTACACAATACTCATCACACACCCCCACACAATACTCATCACACACCCCCACACAATACTCATCACACACCCCTACACAATACTCATCACACCCCCCCACACAATACTCATCACACCCCCCCCACACAATACTCATCACACCCCCCCACACAATACTCACCACACACCCCTACACAATACTCACCACACACCCCCACACAATACTCATCACCCCCCCACCAATACTCATCACACCCCCACACAATACTCATCAACACACCCCCACACAATACTCATCACACCCCCCCACACAATACTCACCACACCCCCCCACACAATACTCATCACACACCCCTACACAATACTCATCACACCCCCCCACACAATACTCATCACACACCCCCACACAATACTCACCACACACCCCCACACAATACTCATCACACACCCCCACACAATACTCATCACACACCCCCACACAATACTCACCACACACCCCCACACAATACTCATCACACACCCCCACACAATACTCATCACACCCCCCCACACAATACTCATCACACACCCCCACACAATACTCACCACACTCCCCCACACAATACTCATCACACACCCCCACACAATACTCACCACACCCCCCCACACAATACTCATCACATACCCCCACACAATACTCATCACACCCCCCCACACAATACTCATCACACCCCCCCACACAATACTCATCACACACCCCTACACAATACTCATCACACCCCCCACACAATACTCATCACACACCCCCCACACAATACTCATCACACACCCCTACACAATACTCATCACACACCCCTACACAATACTCATCACACCCCCCCACACAATACTCACCACACACCCCCACACAATACTCATCACACACCCCTACACAATACTCATCACACACCCCCACACAATACTCATCACACACCCCCACACAATACTCATCACACCCCCCCACATAATACTCATCACACACCCCCACACAATACTCATCACACACCCCTACACAATACTCATCACACACCCCCACACAATACTCATCACACCCCCCCACACAATACTCATCACACACCCCCACACAATACTCATCACACCCCCCCACACAATACTCATCACACACCCCCACACAATACTCATCACACACCCCCACACAATACTCATCACACACCCCCACACAATACTCATCACACCCCCCCACATAATACTCATCACACACCCCCACACAATACTCATCACACACCCCTACACAATACTCATCACACACCCCCACACAATACTCATCACACACCCCCACACAATACTCATCACACACCCCCACACAATACTCATCACACACCCCTACACAATACTCATCACACACCCCTACACAATACTCATCACACACCCCCACACAATACTCATCATACTCATCACA
>JAXIVD010000441.1:7500-30000 GCA_036785275.1 Cancer borealis
AAAGGGGCTGGTCATAACGGGAAGGATGTAGTCCACTTCACTTCTCTCATAATAGGATGTTACTTTCCGCTCGGGTGATGATTTCTGCAACAATTGTCCTGTGTCCATGTTGCAGATGTACACCTGAAACGCACCAAACTCTTCACTTCAATACTCTCATGATTCTTCACAATACAACATGTCCTTTTAATGTACGTACATCATGTTTATGTAAATCTAGCCTCTTAAAATGCCTTCATCCCTTGCCATCCTTAGCCCCTGATATAATGTATGCAAAAACTTCTCATACTCTTTCACAGTGACCAACCACATGCTAATCTCTACCTTATAACAACACAATTGTACAGGCAAAAGCATACACAACATTTCTATGTAAAAACGGCAGTGAACACTGATTTCTATTAATAGAAATCAGTTTTCACTAAAAATTAAGTGGCAGTAGAGATGATCAATCATATACAGACCACTACTTTTTACAAAGGTGGAATTACAATGAACAGATACATTACATCCTAAAACAAACCTGAACCACAGGATGAGGGAACAGCAGCAGCGACCCTTCAAGGCGATCAGCACTGTGTATGGTGATGCCCAACACTTGGCCTGCAAACAACACTTACTATTAATAAAAATATTCTGATAACCTTACTCGGGTTTGGCCATTCCACTGAGGGAAGAAGGAAGAAGGAAGAGGTATTAGATTAGATACACAGATAGACTGACAGGCATGAAAAGCAACATTGTAGATGTGGATGTGAAAAGAAGATGAAAGTATTTTGATCTTATCCACCAGCAAATACTTAAGATAGTGATATTGATTGTAGCAAGAGGTAACTGAGACAGAGAAGATGATCTATTTTATAGGTGCAAGCTGAACATCATGAAGCTGAGACATTCTAACAACATATCGGATGAAAATTTGCCAAGGAAATAAAATATGTGATCTGTGGTGTGAATGGAGCACGAAAATTAAAAACTTTAAATAGGTGTAAAGCTTAAGATATCTATGGATACTAGTGACTATGAAAGGAAGTAAAAAGTTGAGTTGATTGTAAGATTTTCAGTTATGCAAAACTCCAACAATGATGAAAATGGTCACGTAACAGAATAGACATCTCAGAAAGAACTGTACTCTCAATTAGATTTTTTTAACTGTGAATAAATGAGAAAGTTTTAAAAAGTTTCCTTTACTTTTAAACATGCTCACGTTGGGAGGTGACATATCAACTCCACTTGACATTTAACACGTAACTCAATATGTATTACCATCATCTAGAGTGGTCTTCTTTCTTTTCCTCAGTGGTTTCTTCTTAGGCACAGACACAGCCTTGAGGTAAGCCCTGGTGGGGGAGACTGCCTCTTCACACGCCTTGGTTATTGCCTCTACATCCTCCTCTCCTTCACTTTCCTCTTCAACCTGAAAATTATTTATTACCAATTATCATTATAATATTTTTTTCAAGTACAGTAGAATCCAGCTTAACTAAATATCACGGGGAGAAATTACTTTGAATTAGTCAAAAATTTGTATAACAGGGATTTGGTCTCACATGTATCCTTTCATCAAGTCCATAAATGCCCAGAACCTTTTGTTCCTTTTTCCAGATACTTTTCACACACTTGTCTCACAACAAACACTTACTCCATATAGCTCCATACTCTTCTAAAGCCACCTTGCCCATCGCAAATAACACTTGTATCCTCTTTGACCTTCATCAGTACCCTATCACAAACCTTACCTATCACACTCTCAGCAGACTCATTCTCCTACAACTTGTACATTCCCACCTATCACATTCACCTTCAAACAAGGAAGCTACACATGCACTAGACCAGTCAACTGGTACCATACTTGTCACAAAAACACACATTCAACAACTGTACTAAGCAATCAATTACACTCGCACTGCCACTTTAGAGAATTTTTACACCACACACATTCAAATCTGCAGCTTTCCCCAATTTTATCGACTGTTTCTAGTCCCAATATTTCTTTTCTCTGTGGTAATTTCATGCACCAATTAGCAAGACAACCCCAGAAATCAATCTTATCTTTTGCATTTCATGGTCAAGCAATACAAAGTTTATCCTTACCTTTCCTCTCTCATCTTCAGTCAAGGTTTGGGTATCATGTATAGCTCCTCTACATTCCCTTGCAATGTTCTCTCCTTTCTTCTTGCTGCTCTCACTATGTCCACTTCCTTTAACACTAAGCTCCAATTTCTCATGTACTTCAATTCCCTTCACTGCCTTGCTCTTTTTCTTCTTTTTCCTGTAGTGATAAAATTTGTTCTTGGTTCAAATACTGGTGTTTGAATAATTTTGCAACATATCATCTCCAGCCTCCTACGCATACTTCATGATGTGCCACTCTAGATCATTTACACTTATATCTCAATGAAAAACAATGAAAACTTTGAAGCCACCATGAAGTAACACCTTCACATCCCTCTCTCTGGTGGTCATTTTTCTCTTCCTCCTTCAAGCCAGAGACATTAAGGCAAATAATCATACACATCAACACCCGGTTCAGGACATGACCTATCTCAGCCTGTTGGCCTGGCAGCCTCAAAAAAAAAAAAAAAAAAACTGATCAGAGAATAATAAGCAGCAATTAGTGGAATACTGATAACAACCTCAGGTGACCATTACTGCTTTTGTTAAGAATTATCAGCAACAGCTAGTGCTTAAAATAGGTGGTTGCACAGCATGAATCCTGTATCATCAGTGCAGTACCAGCACCTGTCATACCATCTACTGCTTCCAACAAGGCCTGCCTGTATCCACCGGTGGGATAGATGTCTACAATAGACTCATGAGGACAGCCAGTTGAAAGAGGAATGTGAAGGAGATGCAAATCTTCAAACATAAGTGTTACATTAACCTGAAAACTCAATAAACTAATCTCATTAATACATAACACATGAGACCTTATAATACTTACTTATTGGTGCTACCTTCATGATGTTCATCCTTAGAATCCAAGTCATTTTTCTTGTTTTTACTTAATTTCTGAAACATAAATTAAAATACTTTTAAGAAAAATCAATAAAAATTGTGAGCACTTATAAGGCTAAAACGGATTCGTCAGTATAAAGTAGATAAAATTTTGCAATTGTTGAGAGTTCCAAGACAGAAAAAGTCTGGTAAACAGTTAATAGTAGATGATTGGCTAGTACAATTAATGATGAAATTGCGGTGGTTCAAGAACTAGTGTAGGAGTAAATGATACAGAAAGCAAGGAGTTTGTGGTAACCTTGAATGTTTATCAATGATCATACTGAGTCTCTTATCTTTTATAATAATTATAAACATGGAACTTGCCTTTCAAAATAATAACAATGAGGATTCCAAGTTATACATTTTCTAATTAATATCATTCAGTTCTATTTAAGTATGTATGAATGACTGCATGTCTCAATTCCAATTCATATTATTTCCTTATCAATCGAAATAAGTTCAGCAATATATTCACAAATTATCCATGTTTGACAAATATAAAGAGATGTATAAAGATGTACAGTAGGCCGTAACCCACCTTTCCAAGTTTCTTAGCAGCACGTTTGTGTAATGCTGATGTGAGGATGGTCTCTATGCTGGCAGGACCTCCAGAGTACCTTGCATCACCACGTCCTTTGCCACTCTGGTCTTGGTGTGTGAGTGGCTCCTCATCCTCGACGGCCATCTGCAACATACCATAGTGTTTGTTTAGTTGAAGTTGTCAAAAGATTCTTCCTTTTCAACCCTTAATCATGAAATGTCTGTCTATCTATCTATATACATGGCTTATATCCCCATTAAGAGATAAGGAATTAGGGATCAGGCAGACTTTACTTTACTTTCCCCTCCCCCTTTGCACGCTGTCTTTTCATATAATACATAGGAGGGGCTTCCCAGAACCGTTGCTCTGTCCCTTTTGGTCGCATTTTATGAGCCGTAGGGAATACAATGATATTCTTGCAGTCCCATCACAAGGCTAGTCTATCTATATACTAAGCTATCATTGTCCTAAAGGGGGTAGCCAAGACAAGGTACACCAGGATTCATAGACATTACTCTCCCTTCCTCCTCTATATATTGTCTATTCATAGGAGAGTATACAGAGGAAAGGCTTCCCAGACCCCTCACTCCATCCCTTTTGTCACCTTTTACAAACCACAGGGATTACGGTTGTAGAATTCTTGTAGCCTCACCACAGGGTTAATAGAAATATACTGAGTATATATCACCCCACCATACCTACTTTCCCCATAAACACAGGACTTTGGCACTCTACTAAAGAGGGTAGAATGGTATGTATCCCAAGAAAGTCTACTGCATCTTTTCCTTCACCATACCACTGCTTTACAGCCTCCCAGCAATCCCACATCTTAGTGCCATTGCAACTGAACAGCAACTAAAATTTAAACTGTCTTGGTGGGAGATGTGAAGGGCTGAAACATTACTAGCTGACATTTGAGGATTGTATTGTGATGGGATAATGTTCAATACATTCCCATACTCCCCACCAGGCATCAGTGTCAGTGCAAGGGGATTAAAACAGCTGTCTTGCAGGAAGGAACATTACAATTGCAGCTTCCTTATACTTAACCATTTCTCCTTCCCTACCATTAATACCTTCAGATTCCCTAGTGCATTTTATATCTCATTCCTCTCTATTTCATTCTGCACACAGTCACCAAGTAATGATTTCTACTCCCAAACCTGACACTACTCCCCTTCCTTCCATTTCCACATTCATCAAACTATCAAAGTAGAAATTTTGTTGGTGCATTAACAAGGTCACCTCGAAGGCAGGGTAGAACTCTACTACCATGACTATGTCTATGGTAGTCCATGAGGTGTAACTGCATTCCCATTACCACTGATGCAGCTTGATGTAGTGCTGCCTCAAGGCCGATCACACATACACGACTGTCATACGCATAACAAGAAAAGTCTATTTATAGAACCATGGTGCAAATAGGTATTCTATATGGTAGTGTCTATATGCATGACCGTGATGCATAGATGTTCTCATCACCTATTTGTAGGAGTCGTATAATGTAATTCTAATCAGCTATTCGCATGACTGTCATGTTAGTTTACATTATCCATCGTTTCGTTCCTGGTAGGGTTCGGCACAAAGTAATTCAACTCTCAGAACATTTTGGCAACTTCCACAAAGCATAGATGTTGTTACTGAAGGAGGGGGGAAGGGAGATAATTTTTTTTGGAGGGTCAGAAATTTTGGTTGGTGATTTAGCCCATCACCCCAACCCAAACCCCATTTGAAATTTGTTTCCACCATCTTCAACATGTCCAAATATTCCAGTTTAATTTATATCCCTGATTGAATGAATATATCCATGTTTTTAATGTTTTAATGATTCTAATTTCTCTTCTATACACATATGTTGCACCTTCCTCTGATCCTGGTAAAATCTGCATCAACGTGAAGGGGTGGTAAAAGGTGAGCGGGGTGAAGGTGGTGGTGGTGGTGGTGGTGGTTGGCGGGGTGAAGGTGGAGAGGGTGGTGAATATGTAGGTGGAGGGCAGTGAATTACAGGTGGAAGGCGATGTGTGTTTGCGGTGGTCAGGTGAAGGTGTGTGCTATATAGGATGAATGGATGGAAAGTGTTTTGATATATTGTAGGGAGGGTTTTTTTTTTTTTTCTATTTGGAATATATTGTATAATGTGCATTATGACGTGAACTGGAGAAAGTTAGTTTTCATATGGGCCTATAAAATTTCAGAAAAATAATCAACAGTAGGCCTAATCATTTTTCAGCTTGGATCTCTCAGCTGGCCTAACATTACTACCATATGAAATTATATATATACATCGGCCATTCCATACAACCAAGGATATATACATGACCGCCGTGTGCAGGCTGATAAAATTATAATTCTAAAAAATTACATGTTAACATTAAAAACATGGATACATTTATCAAATCAGGGATATAAACTAAACCGGGACATTTGGACTTGTTGGAGATGGTGGAAGCAAATTTAGAATGAGGGCTGGGGTGGGGTGGTGGAGCTAACCATCACTCAAAATTTCTGACCAACTAAAAAATTCACCCCCCCTCTCCTCCAGTAACAACACCTATGTATGCTTTGCAGAAGTTGCTAAAATGTTCCGAGGGTTAAATTACTTTGTGTTAAACATTACCAGGGATGAAACAATGGATAATGTAAACTAACATGACGGTCATGGGAATAAGCAACAGAAACATTACATACACCATGGTCATGTGAATAGCTAATGAGAACTTGTGTGCACGACAGTCATGTAAATAGACTTTTCTCATCATGTGCACTATGGTCGTGCATATAGACACTTCCTACCTCGACCTCACTGGTTTTAATGCTGTCAAAGCATTGATCATAACCAATATGAGATTAGGTTTTGTTCTTGTGATATCTATTAAGGTGAGAAACTATTTTGTCTTGTGAGTTTGGGTGTGTCTTTTCATTAATCTGCTTTATTTTCTCTCATAGAAGAGATTAAGATAAGTTAAGTTTGGTTTATTTAGAAGTTTTAAAAAAATCTTTAACAATAATGACATACAATTAGCTACATTAACAATGATACTAGTATTACTTTACATCTTCACCAGAATGCTCTAGACCAGCGTTTCTTAAGCTTTTCCGACCTCAGCACCTCTTTAGTGAGGTGTAGGCAGTCCAGCACCCCCTAACTTTGGCTAACATAAGAGCGAATGAGGAAGAATATACCTTCCAATGGTCTTACCAGTATTACTGGAACATGAAATTAATGCATAACTCGAAGATACAGTACTGTACTGCAGCACTGCTACTATGCATCTACTGCCGGAAGCAGCGCTGTCTTACCATCTCACGTCAGACATCAGCGCACAAGTACCAAACGTGTACCACAAAGCTTTGTGACGCAGACTTTCTACGAAAGTGTGGAGGTTTCGTATAAATTCAGTACTTTTCATCAACATGCTAAAATGCGTTAACACAGTTGAAAATCAGGTTAAAGTTTATGAATATATATATATATATATATATATATATATATATATATATATATATAAATATATATATATATATATATATATATATATATATATATAAATATATATATATATATATATATATATATATATATATATATATATATACATATATATATATATATAAATATATATATATATATATATATATATATATATATATATATATAAATATATAAATATATACATATATATATATATATATATATATATATATATATATATATATATATACAATACATTTGTCAAAAAAGTATCTCTTCAGTACTGGTCACCCCGTGCAGGAATACTGATATTTTACCGCCATGTATTTAGCATTTCCCAGCACCCCCTGACATTGATTTCAGCACCCCAAGGGTTGCTAGCATCCCAAGTTAAGAAACGTTGCTCTAGATAATTGAGTTATATTTCTACATTACCTGATGAATTCTGAGGTTTTCCTAATTGCATTCCTGTCACAAATTCTTAGTTTGTGAGATATTGAATGCTTTCTGTGAGACCTTCTCTTCGAGAATAAGGTAAAGTTTAGTTTGGTTTGAATAAGGTTCTGTTATTTGTCAATACAAGTTAAGGTTTGGTTAATTAAGGTTATGTTATGTTAATTTAGAAGATATCAAATGTTTTCTATGACCAAAAATTGGGGGTTGAGCGAGATGCAGACGCCATTTTCTTTCATAGCCACACGCCAGGTTTTGTGACCATCAGTGCATTGCAGGTTCATGAATAGGTCATTGTTAGGTTATGTTAGTGATTCTGGCACCTTGTTTATAGCGTCAATCATTGTATTTTGTCTTCCCCACCCAAGAACCCCGCATTCCTACAGGTCCCCAGGTTTGTTAGGGGTGATATGGATAACTTATTATACATGCATTTGCGACGAAAATGAAAGTAAAAATCATTCGAAATGGATATAAATCTATACGAAAGGTGTGTTACTTATATCCAGATGCATTCTGGTGAAGATGTAAAAATTTACCAAGATACTTATAAGAACAAAATATTTTAGTTCACCAGAGTGAGATGTGACTAGTTTTGTAAGTACATCCTGCAGCCTTTACTATATACCTGATCACTGCTTCACCCATTGATCGAAGGTGTGGATACTGTAACTTACTCGCATTACTGTCATGTCAACCACACGATGCCAAACTATTATAACTAAGAATAAAGCTTGTGACTGCACTCAATGACACACACACACACACACACACACACACACACACAACACTTGCTACATTCCATTCATGCCGTGCCGTGACCTACCTCCTGATGCTGGTGCGGTGTCAGCCTTGCTCGTGTTGTCATTCTCTGTCAGCTGCTGCATCCCTCACATGCTTATCTAACAGCTGTGTGCCGCTGTTGAGGTCATTGTCACGTTGGTTTGGGTGACAGGAAGAGAGTTTTTCTGTTCAGTGTTCAATGCAGTACAAGGATGCAAGAGCTGGAGTGAAGGAAGAATGCATAACTGTACACTTGCCGCCCTCCAGGTTGAGCCGCGCGCCTCCCCTCGCAGCGTCACTTGTACTGACACAATGATCACAACTTGACACCTGCTGCCAAGGGACTAGGATGATAAATGTTGATGTATTCAAGAACAATATAATAACATTTTTACTTATAGCAATGGTAAAAAAAAAAAGATATGTCATGTTAAAATGTATGATTATTCTATTGATTAAGTGAATAATTAATTGATAAATGATGCACTAGCGTATACTATAAAGAATGTTCCTGTTTTTCTCTTTCTTCTTCTCATGTCCCAAGTATTCTACAAAGGCTAAAGTTTGGGTACACCAGTAAGAAAGAGTTGATCGATCGTGCTGGGACTTGTCTGTAATGCTTAGTAGTCTTACCGCCATATTTCCAATAATCAAAGATGTAGTTTGGTAAAGCAACGATGGCGGAAAAATAACCTTCCTTCATCACCTCACTTGATAAGGATGATCCAGTTGGGCTATTTTGAGCTCATTGAAAGAGAGAGAGAGAGAGAGAGAGAGAGAGAGAGAGAGAGAGAGTGTGTGTGTGTGTGTGTGTGTGTGTGGTGTTGATCCAGATGGAGAAGGAAAAGGATTAGAAGGATAGAATGAAAAATAAATAAGCAAAGTTGATGAGAGGAGAAAAAACACGTATTATGTCAACACGAGGAGGAGGAGGAGGAGGAGGAGGAGGAAGTAGAACAACAAACTGGTACTCATAAAGAAAGAGGATCGAGGAACAGGAGGAACAGGAGAAGCGTGAGGAGGTGGTGACTCAGACTTATAAACAATGGAGGATATTGACTTCACTAATACTGTTTGTTGTGCCAAATACCGATCTAATTGACATGTTTTATCTACTTATTCCAAACATGCCAAACACGTGTGAGTTTACATATTGATAACAGGCCACGTACCTTAACTTACTGATAGAACTATATATACGGATCCCTATTCAATTACTGAACACAACAAGCCACTAATGATAAAAAAATAAATAAAATGATATAATATTGTAACCCGATGTATGGTGTTCAAGGAATGAAAGAGAAAAAATAGTGCCTGCCTATGCCCACTATATAGGTGTTATTCCTATATAAACGCACTCGTGTAATTTATCAAATATTCATCTGATATTCCACTGTATGTATGTTTGCATATGTAGGTGTTCAGTTATAAATAAAAGAGTGCGTTAAAGCATGCCAGAACACACACACACACACACACACACACACACACACACACACACACACACACACACACACACACACACACACACACATTATGACGATGTCCACGATGTGACACAATGATAACGGTCACACGTGTATGTCACTTATCTCTCTCTCTCTCTCTCTCTCTCTCTCTCTCTCTCTCTCTCTCTCTCTCTCTCTCTCTCTCTTTCTGGGTAGAATGTTTAGTGGGACGGAGCCGGAAAGGGAAGACCAACTGTTCCAGGAAACAAATGAAGAACACTGAATTTGCCTTATTTTTTATCCTATTCCCATAAAAGCGAATTGGATGAAAAGTGCGATCACGTACAATTCTGTGTGGATACGTATAGTGGCGGTGTGTGTGTGTGTGTGTGTGTGTGTGTGTGTGTGTGTGTGTGTGTGTGTGTGTGTGTGTGTGTGTGTGTGTGTGTGTGTGTGTGTGTGTGTGTGTGTGTGTGTACACCCTAGTTGGCGCGTTATCGGTCAGATGAGATAGAATGATGAAGTGATGTAGGGCATGCGCTGTGTGTGTGTGTATGTATATATATATATATATATATATATATATATATATATATATATATATATATATATATATATATATATATATATATATGTATATATATATATATATATATATATATATATATATATATATATATACATATATATATATATATATATATATATATATATATATATATATATATATGTATATATATATATATATATATATATATATATATATATATATATACATATACATATATATATATATATATATATATATATATATATATATATATATATATATATATATATATATCACTGTCAGTCCCATATTGCTGCAGGAATAGATATGTATTCATTAATGTACCGAATTATGTGTTGGACCATGAATATTTTGCACGAGTTATACTTGTTCTAGTATTATTTTCTTTTAGTTTTATAATGTTCGTTTTTATAATCTCATAACGACGGGCTCTAGATAGCCCAATGTCCCCTAGATGGGGACACGATAGACAACCAACCAACCATCATCTTATGTAAACACATTTGTGGTCAATAAACTATTATCATTATCAATAACATCATTATCAATATCTTTATTATCATTATCATTATTATTATTATTATTACTATTATTATGATTATCATCATTATTATTATTATTAATATTATTATTATTATTATTATTATCTGAGTGTGTGATGATGCAAGATGACCTTATGACGATGTATAACTGGACAGAATTGACTAGTATGGTATTGAACAGCTCAAAATTCCAGTTCTTGAGGTATCGATACCCGAAGCAGGAAGTGACCAACAATCATTGCACCACACCAGAAGGAGGAGTCATAACACAGAGGAACCAGTTGTGAGGTTGGGAATAACATTGTGATGACGCTATACCTTTGATTGTCATGTTGATAATATTGTAGTGAAAGATAGATAGAGAGGAGAAGGGGGTGAGGATGGAAAGGGAAGGGAGAAGGAGTAGTGATGACTGGTGGAGTGAGGTGAAGGAGAGAGGAAGGATTAAGTGGAAGGGACGAATAGGAGGGGGAGAGGGTTTAGTGGAAAGAATGAATGGGACACACACAAACATTCACACTCACAACCCAACATATGCATCAACACACTCATCCCTCCATACTAATTCACAGTACAAATACAAACTCACTCCCTTAACACACCTGCTAACACTCCCCCGACACACACATATCCACACTCACTCCCACAACACACACACACACTCACTCCCTTAACACACCTGCTAACACTCCTCTGACACACACACGCACACACACACACACACACACACACACACACACACACACACACACACACACACACACACACACACACACACACACACATACACACACACACACACACACACACACACACACATACACACACACACACACACACACACACACACACACACACACACACACACACACACACACACACACACACACACACACACACACATTCACACTCACTCCCCCAACACACGCCTATACTCAATCTCCAAACACACCCGCTTAAGCTCTCCCGACACACACAAATCCACACTCAATCCCTCAACACACACTCATGCTCACTCCCCTTACAAACTCGCATACACTTCTCCAACACACCCACTCCCCCAACATATGCATCCAAACTCACTCATCACACTTACACCCACCCACATTCATCCATATTCACACACACACACACACACACACACACACACACACACACACACACACACACACACACACACACACACATACACACACACACACACACACACACACACACACACACACACACACACACACACACACACACACACACACACACACACACACACACGTACACACCCACACACGTACACACCCACACCCACACCCACACTCATCCTCCCATCACATCCATATTCACATCCCCAAAACACACAACGAAATTCATAATACTCAACACAAACATATGCAATCAACACACTCATCCATCCATACTAATCCACAACACTAATACGCTCACTCCCCACCAACAAATACACCCACACTCACTAGCCCCAACACACACACACACACACACACACACACACACACACACACACACACACACACACACACACACACACACACACACACACACTACCACTACCAAGACACAAACACACTCACACACCACCCAAAAACACACCACACTTATCAATACCCCAAAACGCACTCCACTCATCAATACCCCAAAACACACCACAATTATCAATACCCCAAAGCGCACACCACTTATCAATACCCCAAAATGCACACCACTTATCAATACCCAAAACACACACCAATTATCAATACCCCAAAACACACCACGCTTATCAATACCTCAAAACACACCACACTTATCAATACCCCAAAACACACCACACTCATCAATACCCCAAAACACACCACACTTATCAATACCCCAAAACACACCACACTTATCAATACCCCAAAACACACCACACTTATCAATACCCCAAAACACACCACACTTATCAATACCCGAAAACACACTACACTTATCAATACCCCAAAACACACCACACTTATCAATACCCCAAAACACACCACACTTATCAATACCCCAAAACACACCACACTTATCAATACCCCAAAACACACCACACTTATCAATACCCCAAAACACACCACACTTATCAATACCCCAAAACACACCACACTTATCAATACCCCAAAACACACCTCAATTATTAATACCCCAAAACACACCACACTTATCAATACCCCAAAACACACCACACTTATCAATACCCCAAAACACCCCCCACTTATCAATACCCCAAAACACACCACACTTATCAATACCCCAAAACACACCACACTTATCAATACCCCAAAACACACCCAAGCACCACCACCAACACAAACATAATAGATATTTAAACTTATAATACGCACTTATCTACACATACATACATACATACATACTTAACAACTATCTACCAAACCACCTAACCACCTAGCTATCTAACTACCTACCTACCTACCTACTTAACAACTACCTACCTACCTACCAGCTCAACAAGTCGTAAACGTTGTCGAGTTCTTTTCTATTTTTATCTATTTATTTCTCTATTTATGTGGCGTATAAATAGAGAGATAGATAGATACGCACGCATATATCGGTAGATATATCTATATCTTTAATTAATTTATTTTCTATTTTTATCTCTATGTGGCGTATAAATAGAGATAGATAGATACGCACGCATATATCGGTAGATATAATTATATCTTTAATTAATTTATTTTCTATTTTTATCTATTTATTAATCTATTTATGTGGCGTATATATAGAGAGATAGATAGATACGCACGCATATATCGGTAGATATATCTATATCTTTAATTTATTTATTTTCTATTTTTATCTATTTATTTCTCTATGTGGCGTATAAATAGATATGCACGCATATATCGGTAGATATATTTATATCTTTTATTAATTTATTTTCTATATTTATCTATTTATTTCTATATTTATGTGGCGTATATATAGAGAGATAGATACGCACGCTAGATATATTTATATTTTTTATTAATTTATTTTCTATTTTTATCAATTTATTTCTCTATTTATATGGCGTATAAATAGAGAGATAGATAGATACGCACGCTTACGGTAACGCGTCGACAATCCTGAGTGCGTCGGACAGCAGATCCTCAACCGTGTCGAGGTCTGCTGCGCACTGCAGGCTCCAGCGAACGTTGGACAGCTCCCTCCGTCCTGGGATGAGCTGCAGGACAGTGGTCACCACCTCGTTGACGTCGTCCATCTGGCGGGTGGCGTCTGTATACCGCTCCGCCAGACCAAAGTCCAGCAGTGTGGCCTCCACCTCAGCCTCCTCGCTCACGTCCACCATCACATTCCCGGCGTGAATGTCGCCGTGTGCAATGCCACGGGCGTGTAGGCGTCGCACTACTCCGCACAGCTTGAGCAGGGCACGCAGGCACATCTGTACCTCCCCGCTCTCGTACAGCTTCTGGAGCAACACCCCCTCGCATAGGCCCATGACAAGGGCGGGGGGCGTGGCGTCGAGCGGGGAGGTACAGCTGTGCCCTCGCAGTGCCCTGTCAAGCTGTGCGGGTCGTCGTGCGACGCCTTACACGACCCCGTGGCATCGCCCCACTCGGCGACATTCCACGCCTCCTGCGCTGTCCACGCGAGCTTGTCTGCATCATTCACCGGTTCCTTCACGGCCACACGCAAGATCTGGTCGCGGCTCAGCGCCAGTCTTCCCTTGTAGACGTCAGCGAAGTTGCCGCTGCCCAGCAGCTTCCCCTTCTTGAGGTGCTTCCGACGGATCACCGGGAGGTCGCTAGGCTCGGCGGTCGAGGTAGCACGGGTGTTTTGCATCATATTGTGCTCCATGATTAATCAGAATATTTTCAATAAACTAGTTCCCATACCTTAAAATGAGAGGTTTAAAACCTAAGGTGGTCAGAATATTGAGGTAGTAAAGGTCCAAGCTGATAATAACAACTAACTCTAACCTCTGCTGTCTTTTGCCTCTTCTGTGCGAGTTGAAATTATCAAGTGTTGTCTCTATGCGTCCATAACATCTCAACTACAATATATAGTTAAGATATCCTACCTCCAACCTCCTCTGTTTGTGTGTAAATATGTAAGTTTAGTCCCTATGCGTCTATAACATAAGAATTAAAATAGACAGTAAATAGTCGCAAGGCAGCTACTTTGGTCTTAATGCCTTTTTTCCACATGTAACCTTTATGTAACTCACAGTATGAGAAGAGAGAAACAAAACACCAGAAAGAAAAAGAACAATTGAAGGAGGAGTACATAGGAGAGACGAGTGACAGGAGGCCTTGCGACCTATGGCGAGGTCACTCGTTTAACTACGCTACAAAACTAAGATACTATGGAGCAAGAGGTAAGGATAGAACAGATGAAGGCTCCTCCCCACCCACCACTCCCTCCGGCGTTACCCGGCAGGAAAAAGAACGAAGAAAAACACCTCGTTTGTTGAAAGAGACAAACGAGGAAATTTTATATAGGAAAGATGAAAAAAATAGAAAGGCTAATCTAAATCAATCTAACACTACCGCGGAACAAAATTTATAAGCCGAATTCCTTATAATACTTGTCTAATCGATTTTTAAAGATGACAATCGTGTTAGCTTGAACTATAGATGCTGGTAGTTTATTCCAAAAGTCAATTACCCGTATATTAAAAAAGTTTTTTTTTTCTCGCAAATCGGTATTGAAACGTTGTCCTTTAATCTTTAAGCCATTATTTCGCGTTGTCAGTTGTGATGAGAGCTCGAAGAAATGTTCAAGGTTTATGTGATCTATATTCTTTAGTATCTTGAAGGTTTCAATCAGATCACCTCTGATTCGACGGTCTTTTAAGGAAAACATATTTAATCTTTTCAGACGCTCTTCATAAGACAAGCCACGAAAGCCTGGAACTAGTTTAGTTGTTCGTCTTTGCATGCTCTCTAGTTTATTTTCGTCTTTTAGATAGCACGGCGACCAAAACTGGAGGAGGAGGAGGAGGAGGACATACATTTACATATAAACAAACAAGAAAGTATGCGAGCAAAGTGAGCGAGAACAAAGTGTTGATGTTCGTATAGCAAGGAGCGGCGGTCCCCGAGGGAGCGTGTCACTAACATGGGGACAGGTCAAACACTAGTGTTGTAACGTGTTGGCATTGCCAGCGTATGAGAGAGGGTAGGAGGAGAACGGGGCATCTCCTCTTCCCTAGCGACTTGGCAGACAGGTGTGTAGCTCAGCCGTAACCTGGCTGACACCACGCTATGCTTCCTCCCCATGAGGCCCCGCCGCCACGGCCACGATGCTTGTATCTATGATGGCGGAACGCATCGTAGTGCTCTATGAAAACACTAGTTATCCCTGATGTGGCCTGTGGGAAGGACGGCAGCATCATGGATCATCTTCAGGCAGCAGGAGAGCGAGGGTGAGGGATCCACACCAGCAGCAGCAGCACCAGGCAGGCTACAGGTTGCAATGCAGGAACGCGAGCTGTGCTGGATGGGGTCTACCTCCACCACCAACACCTCCCACCACGGGACGAGTCTCACAGATTTGCGAGTCTTCCATGACAGGGGTGGACGAGGACGGGGTACACGTCTCCCACCAGGTAAAGGCGCCACCAGTGAGTGTCAACAGGTATCTGTCACGCCTAGTGAGGGAGAGAACGGCAATGTGGTGCAGGAGTTCACTCAGAAGGAAGGAGCTCAGAGGATGACGGGAATGTTATGCAGATTGTTGTCCTTCCTGATCCCCCAGTACACCAGTACTCACACACACACACACACACACACACACACACACACACACACACACACACACACACACACACACACACACACACACACACACACACACACACACACACACACACACACACACACACACACACACACACACACACACACACACACACACACACACACACACACACACACACACACACACACACACACACACACACACACACACACACACACACACACACACACACACACACACACACACACACACACACACACACACACACACACACACACACACACACACACACACACACACACACACACACACACACACACACACACACACACACACACACACACACACACACACACACACACACACACACACACACACACACACACACACACACACACACACACACACACACACACACACACACACACACACACACACACACACACACACACACACACACACACACACACACACACACACACACACACACACACACACACACACACACACACACACACACACACACACACACACACACACACACACACACACACACACACACACACACACACACACACACACACACACACACACACACACACACACACACACACACACACACACACACACACACACACACACACACACACACACACACACACACACACACACACACACACACACACACACACACACACACACACACACACACACACACACACACACACACACACACACACACACACACACACACACACACACACACACACACACACACACACACACACACACACACACACACACACACACACACACACACACACACACACACACACACACACACACACACACACACACACACACACACACACACACACACACACACACACACACACACACACACACACACACACACACACACACACACACACACACACACACACACACACACACACACACACACACACACACACACACACACACACACACACACACACACACACACACACACACACACACACACACACACACACACACACACACACACACACACACACACACACACACACACACACACACACACACACACACACACACACACACACACACACACACACACACACACACACACACACACACACACACACACACACACACACACACACACACACACACACACACACACACACACACACACACACACACACACACACACACACACACACACACACACACACACACACACACACACACACACACACACACACACACACACACACACACACACACACACACACACACACACACACACACACACACACACACACACACACACACACACACACACACACACACACACACACACACACACACACACACACACACACACACACACACACACACACACACACACACACACACACACACACACACACACACACACACACACACACACACACACACACACACACACACACACACACACACACACACACACACACACACACACACACACACACACACACACACACACACACACACACACACACACACACACACACACACACACACACACACACACACACACACACACACACACACACACACACACACACACACACACACACACACACACACACACACACACACACACACACACACACACACACACACACATTATGACGATGTCCACGATGTGACACAATGATAACGGTCACACAACTGTCAAATACTGCTTTGTAAATTCACATATAATTAATGTAGATCCTTCAATCAATTATCACTGATGTACTCATATATTGATTCTGATTCTGATCTATGATGTGCAGGGCAGCAGTGTTGGTGCCTAACACGCATGCTTGAGTTGGCTGACGGTGGGGAAGGGGAGTCACAAAAACAGTGTCCAGGGGAGGGAAGTGAATCAAGTGTGTCTGTTTGTATTGGGTAGTTGTGGTAGTAGATTATTATGTATATGTTTTGTAAACAAGTCTAGTTGTGCAGCTATATATAATATGCTGAGGAAATCTATTCCAGTCCCATATGGTGCGTGGAAAGTGTGAGTGCTTGTATGCGTCAGTGTATGGTATGGTATGTTTGGTATGTCTGGTTGTGTATGTTGCGTGTACGTTTTTTTTTTTTCTTTCTAATATCATGAACCTATGCGCCAGTAGGATCGATGGAGGTGTTCAATGGTCGGCCTCAGCCCGTTAGTAGCGCAGGTAAGATTTTTTTTAAAGTGACGCCTCGTTTTTGTTGAGAGGCTCATGCTGCTTGCGGAAGCTCCTCGTTGCATATAAATTTGCAGTCCCAGTCGGGGATATTGTTATGGCAGCATGTGGGTGATCTGTGGATGTGAAGGGGGTCCATGTTTATTTGTTGTTTTAAGCGTATTGTGATACCAGGCGTAACTGTTTGTTATAAACCTAGCCGCCTTAGTGTTCATTTGTTCTAACCTAACAATGTTTATAATAATAATAATAAACGGTATATTAGAGATAAATTGCAGCCCAAGGGCTGAAAATGTTACAAGTAGTGTAGCAGATAGATAGACAATGATATGATAATAATGATAATAATAGTAAGGTAATGGTAACAGCAATGATAATAATAATAATAATGATGATAATAGTAGCTAATGATGGGAAGAAAATATGTGCAAAGTAATACTATGATGGACACTTATGATGAGTTGATGATTTTGATCATCGTTGGCACAGCACTATTTTTATATGCCTGTACGTGCCCGTACTGGAGTGAGCAGGTTGGCGTGTCTCATTGACTGTCGGGGGCGGGAGACGGCGGGTGGCAGGAGGTTGCGGTGTCGAGGGTGGTGCAGAAGGTTGGCCGCGAAATGTTGTTGGAGGCTCTCGTGCTTCCGTTGAAGGGTGATGAGACTGAGGGAGTGGAGAGCATCTTCGTAATTGGTGTAGTTGGGGCCCAGGATGATCTTACAAGCCCGTTTCTGGACCTGTTCAAGTAGGCGGTGCTGTGTTAGATTAAGGGAGGAGGACCAAGCTGGGGACGCGTAGGTGAGCTTGGGGAGTATGAACGTAGTGTAAACATTCGCCAGCTCACGCTCGGGTGTCCCCAGTGATTTGAGCCGCCGCAGGAGGTAGAGTTTGTGTGTGTGTGTGTGTGTGTGTGTGTGTGTGTGTGTGTGTGTGTGTGTGTGTGTGTGTGTGTGTGTGTGTGTCCCACACCGTGGAGCAGTATTCAAGTGTTGATCTGACAAGTGTATTGTATGCTGTGTTTTTGTCCTGTATAGTCGCTGCCTAGAGACCCTCCCTGCTTTTTCGTCGCCTTGTGAGAGTATAAGTATCATATGCATATAATTTTATTACAATACATTCCTATCGTCTGTCAGTTATGTTTTTTCTTCTATGATATATGAAAAGAGATTACATTATGGAAAATGAGGTTTGTAATGATATAATATTAGGTTAGATTTTTTGTTACTACCCTAATTTAAAGAGACAATCTTATTTATTTTTGAACGAATATCTACTTCTGTTTAATTAGACTTCTCCAGGCCTGAAGCCCAGCATCCAATCACTGGATGCGTGTGTGGGTGTGAGGGGGCGGGGTGTCATCGTTGTAATATATATATTAATATGAAGGTATACTTTTTTCATAAGGAAATCCACAACAAAATCTACAGTCATTGGCGGTATTTACGTGCTGTTGAATCACTGAAAGATTTCAGTAAATTATTGTTGCAGTCTATAGATGTGTGGCAACTCCAACATATGAGGATCTCAGGACGGTCACACTTGTGTATTTCTTAAGCCACACTTCACATTTTGAACAGTTGTGATTTTTGTCTCACTGAAGGGTAAGGATCCGGTGTTTTCTGACATTGACACTTCGTTTTGACATTTGTGTGTAGAGTGTTCAAAACCCTCTTTTATTAGCCTATTGAAGAACGTTAGGTACAGTTTACGAGATGGTGCAACCTGGAAGAATTTTGCATATTTTAGTTATATTTATAGGGGGTACAGCCATAGTATTGATGTTGTTTGCTGATCAACCCGACGAATGGTGATAAAGTGGCTTACATTTAGAGCTTAATCGAGCTTTGTAACAGTCGGGATGATTACCATTGAACGGGAACAGCATTCGAATTGCTTTCATGCATTATTTCTTCCTCTCGTAGTGTATCTGTATAAATGGTGAAATATTGCTCTGCCATCATATTGAAACGACTTAAACTTCGTAAACCAAAAAGTGAAGAACTTGCTTTGCTTCACCAATATATTACTGGTTTTTTTCTTCAGGTAAATCCATCACCACCAGCCCAGCATCGTGGTGTAGGGCAGCTTGGTGAGTCAAGATGGATGTCATTCTCACACATCTGGGGACCGGAAGGTGGTCTGTTCTGCACATCATCGCCTTGACATCCCGTGAGTGTGTGTTTAATTGTGTGTGCGGGGTGGTGTCGGGTACTTATACCAATTACTTGCTTATCTCTCTCTCTCTCTCTCTCTCTCTCTCTCTCTCTCTCTCTCTCTCTCTCTCTCTCTCTCTCTCTCTCTCTCTCTCTCTCTCTCTCTCTCTCTCTCTCTCTCTCTCTCTTTCTCTCTCTCTCTCTCTCTCTCTCTCTCTCTCTCTCTCTCTCTCTCTCTCTCTCTTCTCTCTCTCTCTCTCTCTCTTTTTTCCCCACAGACGGTATCTTCGTGCCTCCACACTTCACTTGGCGGTGCATTCTTGGCACCTAGACTTGACTACTCTTGCCGTGTGCCAATCAACCGCCACCTTCACACCTTCCAATGACTTCATCAAACTCCAAACAAACTCCCTCCACCACAGAGTATGTAATAAAGCCTTTGAAGACTAATTCTGATATTGAGGAAAAATTTTAATACTTACAATTTGACGGGTAAATGTGGTATTATGATGAGTTTTGGTGGTAGTTTTGTGTGGATGGAGCGGAGCGTCCGTTCTGCCTGGCCTTTATACCGAGTCATGAAGGGATAACTACATTCAATGCATTTGTTTTAAACCAATCAGTCATATAAGGATGCATTTTAAGTACAATATAGAATCAATGCAGTATTTTTTTCTCTCTCTTTTTTTTTTTTTTTTATCGTACAGAGCACAGTGTGAATACCGGATTGACACACCAGATGGAGAAAGGATCGAAGAGTGTGTGGAATTTAACTTCGATAACTCCACTTTCTCCTCCACCTTCACATCTGAGGTTAGCTTGTGTGTGTCTGTCTGTCTATCTGTCTGTATGTGTGTTTTTTAATGCTATTGGAGTGTGTGTGTGTGTGTGTGTGTGTGTGTGTGTGTGTGTGTGTGTGTGTGTGTGTGTGTGTGTGTGTGTGTGTGTGTGTGTGTGTGTGTGTGTGTGTGTGTGTGTGTGTGCTTTATACTATTGGAGTGTGTGTGGTATGGTGTGTGTGTCTGTACGCATCTCTCCTCGCCTTCCCTTCTACAGTACAATCTGGCGTGTGGTCGAGGCTACCTGCAGACGTCCTTCCAAAGTGTATACATGTTTGGTTCCTTCGTGGGAGCACCTGTCAACGGTTACCTGGCAGACAAGTAGGTAGAGACGGAGGTGAAGAGGATTATTGAGGAGAAAATAGAATAAAACCGTGAATATCCTCTCATAGATCATATATTGGTTTCGCCTTCATTGTTTGGAATTGCATAATTTTTATCCATTGATCACTTTGTAGGTACGGGAGGAAGCCTATGGTGGTATTCGGCAACATTGCGTACATGACGCTGGCTCTAGTGTCTGCGTGGCTGCCAATCTCTCAGCCATCCTTGTTGCTCGCTTCTCTTGGGTTTCATTCACATCAGCATCTGCTTCACCCGTGTTATGTCCACAGTGAGTTCAATACACTGTGGCAGGTCAAACTATCGAAGACTACCCTCACATCACTAGAAAACGGAAGGATGACATATATATAGCACCATCTGTCTGTGTATCCTTGCATGTT
>JAXIVD010000441.1:34221-56721 GCA_036785275.1 Cancer borealis
AATACCACATTTACCCGTCAAATTGTAAGTATTAAAATTTTTCCTCAATATCAGAATTAGTCTTCAAAGGCTTTATTACATACTCTGTGGTGGAGGAGTTTGTTTGGAGTTTGATGAAGTCATTGGAAGGTGTGAAGGTGGCGGTGGTTGGCACACGGCAAGAGTAGTCAAGTCTAGGTGCCAAGAATGCACCGCCAAGTGAGTGTGGAGGCACGAAGATACCGTCTGTGGGGAAAAGAGAGAGAGAGAGAGAGAGAGAGAGAGAGAGAGAGAGAGAGAGAGAGAGAGAGAGAGAGAGAGAGAGAGAGAGAGAGAGAGAGAGAGAGAGAGAGAGAGAGAGATAAGCAAGTAATTGGTATAAGTACCCGACACCACCCCGCCACACACAATTAAACACACACTCACGGGATGTCAAGGCGATGATGTGCAGAACAGACCACCTTCCGGTCCCCAGATGTGTGAGAATGACATCCATCTTGACTCACCAAGCTGCCCTACACCACGATGCTGGGCTGGTGGTGATGGATTTACCTGAAGAAAAAAACCAGTAATATATTGGTGAAGCAAAGCAAGTTCTTCACTTTTTGGTTTACGAAGTTTAAGTCGTTTCAATATGATGGCAGAGCAATATTTCACCATTTATACAGATACACTACGAGAGGAAGAAATAATGCATGAAAGCAATTCGAATGCTGTTCCCGTTCAATGGTAATCATCCCGACTGTTACAAAGCTCGATTAAGCTCTAAATGTAAGCCACTTTATCACCATTCGTCGGGTTGATCAGCAAACAACATCAATACTATGGCTGTACCCCCTATAAATATAACTAAAATATGCAAAATTCTTCCAGGTTGCACCATCTCGTAAACTGTACCTAACGTTCTTCAATAGGCTAATAAAAGAGGGTTTTGAACACTCTACACACAAATGTCAAAACGAAGTGTCAATGTCAGAAAACACCGGATCCTTACCCTTCAGTGAGACAAAAATCACAACTGTTCAAAATGTGAAGTGTGGCTTAAGAAATACACAAGTGTGACCGTCCTGAGATCCTCATATGTTGGAGTTGCCACACATCTATAGACTGCAACAATAATTTACTGAAATCTTTCAGTGATTCAACAGCACGTAAATACCGCCAATGACTGTAGATTTTGTTGTGGATTTCCTTATGAAAAAAGTATACCTTCATATTAATATATATATTACAACGATGACACCCCGCCCCCTCACACCCACACACGCATCCAGTGATTGGATGCTGGGCTTCAGGCCTGGAGAAGTCTAATTAAACAGAAGTAGATATTCGTTCAAAAATAAATAAGATTGTCTCTTTAAATTAGGGTAGTAACAAAAAATCTAACCTAATATTATATCATTACAAACCTCATTTTCCATAATGTAATCTCTTTTCATATATCATAGAAGAAAAAACATAACTGACAGACGATAGGAATGTATTGTAATAAAATTATATGCATATGATACTTATACTCTCACAAGGCGACGAAAAAGCAGGGAGGGTCTCTAGGCAGCGACTATACAGGACAAAAACACAGCATACAATACACTTGTCAGATCAACACTTGAATACTGCTCCACGGTGTGGGACACACACACACACACACACACACACACACACACACACACACACACACACACACACACACACACACACACACACACACAAACTCTACCTCCTGCGGCGGCTCAAATCACTGGGGACACCCGAGCGTGAGCTGGCGAATGTTTACACTACGTTCATACTCCCCAAGCTCACCTACGCGTCCCCAGCTTGGTCCTCCTCCCTTAATCTAACACAGCACCGCCTACTTGAACAGGTCCAGAAACGGGCTTGTAAGATCATCCTGGGCCCCAACTACACCAATTACGAAGATGCTCTCCACTCCCTCAGTCTCATCACCCTTCAACGGAAGCACGAGAGCCTCCAACAACATTTCGCGGCCAACCTTCTGCACCACCCTCGACACCGCAACCTCCTGCCACCCGCCGTCTCCCGCCCCCGACAGTCAATGAGACACGCCAACCTGCTCACTCCAGTACGGGCACGTACAGGCATATAAAAATAGTGCTGTGCCAACGATGATCAAAATCATCAACTCATCATAAGTGTCCATCATAGTATTACTTTGCACATATTTTCTTCCCATCATTAGCTACTATTATCATCATTATTATTATTATTATCATTGCTGTTACCATTACCTTACTATTATTATCATTATTATCATATCATTGTCTATCTATCTGCTACACTACTTGTAACATTTTCAGCCCTTGGGCTGCAATTTATCTCTAATATACCGTTTATTATTATTATTATAAACATTGTTAGGTTAGAACAAATGAACACTAAGGCGGCTAGGTTTATAACAAACAGTTACGCCTGGTATCACAATACGCTTAAAACAACAAATAAACATGGACCCCCTTCACATCCACAGATCACCCACATGCTGCCATAACAATATCCCCGACTGGGACTGCAAATTTATATGCAACGAGGAGCTTCCGCAAGCAGCATGAGCCTCTCAACAAAAACGAGGCGTCACTTAAAAAAAAATCTTACCTGCGCTACTAACGGGCTGAGGCCGACCATTGAACACCTCCATCGATCCTACTGGCGCATAGGTTCATGATATTAGAAAGAAAAAAAAAAAACGTACACGCAACATACACAACCAGACATACCAAACATACCATACCATACACTGACGCATACAAGCACTCACACTTTCCACGCACCATATGGGACTGGAATAGATTTCCTCAGCATATTATATATAGCTGCACAACTAGACTTGTTTACAAAACATATACATAATAATCTACTACCACAACTACCCAATACAAACAGACACACTTGATTCACTTCCCTCCCCTGGACACTGTTTTTGTGACTCCCCTTCCCCACCGTCAGCCAACTCAAGCATGCGTGTTAGGCACCAACACTGCTGCCCTGCACATCATAGATCAGAATCAGAATCAATATATGAGTACATCAGTGATAATTGATTGAAGGATCTACATTAATTATATGTGAATTTACAAAGCAGTATTTGACAGTTGTGTGACCGTTATCATTGTGTCACATCGTGGACATCGTCATAATGTGTGTGTGTGTGTGTGTGTGTGTGTGTGTGTGTGTGTGTGTGTGTGTGTGTGTGTGTGTGTGTGTGTGTGTGTGTGTGTGTGTGTGTGTGTGTGTGTGTGTGTGTGTGTGTGTGTGTGTGTGTGTGTGTGTGTGTGTGTGTGTGTGTGTGTGTGTGTGTGTGTGTGTGTGTGTGTGTGTGTGTGTGTGTGTGTGTGTGTGTGTGTGTGTGTGTGTGTGTGTGTGTGTGTGTGTGTGTGTGTGTGTGTGTGTGTGTGTGTGTGTGTGTGTGTGTGTGTGTGTGTGTGTGTGTGTGTGTGTGTGTGTGTGTGTGTGTGTGTGTGTGTGTGTGTGTGTGTGTGTGTGTGTGTGTGTGTGTGTGTGTGTGTGTGTGTGTGTGTGTGTGTGTGTGTGTGTGTGTGTGTGTGTGTGTGTGTGTGTGTGTGTGTGTGTGTGTGTGTGTGTGTGTGTGTGTGTGTGTGTGTGTGTGTGTGTGTGTGTGTGTGTGTGTGTGTGTGTGTGTGTGTGTGTGTGTGTGTGTGTGTGTGTGTGTGTGTGTGTGTGTGTGTGTGTGTGTGTGTGTGTGTGTGTGTGTGTGTGTGTGTGTGTGTGTGTGTGTGTGTGTGTGTGTGTGTGTGTGTGTGTGTGTGTGTGTGTGTGTGTGTGTGTGTGTGTGTGTGTGTGTGTGTGTGTGTGTGTGTGTGTGTGTGTGTGTGTGTGTGTGTGTGTGTGTGTGTGTGTGTGTGTGTGTGTGTGTGTGTGTGTGTGTGTGTGTGTGTGTGTGTGTGTGTGTGTGTGTGTGTGTGTGTGTGTGTGTGTGTGTGTGTGTGTGTGTGTGTGTGTGTGTGTGTGTGTGTGTGTGTGTGTGTGTGTGTGTGTGTGTGTGTGTGTGTGTGTGTGTGTGTGTGTGTGTGTGTGTGTGTGTGTGTGTGTGTGTGTGTGTGTGTGTGTGTGTGTGTGTGTGTGTGTGTGTGTGTGTGTGTGTGTGTGTGTGTGTGTGTGTGTGTGTGTGTGTGTGTGTGTGTGTGTGTGTGTGTGTGTGTGTGTGTGTGTGTGTGTGTGTGTGTGTGTGTGTGTGTGTGTGTGTGTGTGTGTGTGTGTGTGTGTGTGTGTGTGTGTGTGTGTGAGAGTACTGGTGTACTGGGGGATCAGGAAGGACAACAATCTGCATAACATTCCCGTCATCCTCTGAGCTCCTTCCTTCTGAGTGAACTCCTGCACCACATTGCCGTTCTCTCCCTCACTAGGCGTGACAGATACCTGTTGACACTCACTGGTGGCGCCTTTACCTGGTGGGAGACGTGTACCCCGTCCTCGTCCACCCCTGTCATGGAAGACTCGCAAATCTGTGAGACTCGTCCCGTGGTGGGAGGTGTTGGTGGTGGAGGTAGACCCCATCCAGCACAGCTCGCGTTCCTGCATTGCAACCTGTAGCCTGCCTGGTGCTGCTGCTGCTGGTGTGGATCCCTCACCCTCGCTCTCCTGCTGCCTGAAGATGATCCATGATGCTGCCGTCCTTCCCACAGGCCACATCAGGGATAACTAGTGTTTTCATAGAGCACTACGATGCGTTCCGCCATCATAGATACAAGCATCGTGGCCGTGGCGGCGGGGCCTCATGGGGAGGAAGCATAGCGTGGTGTCAGCCAGGTTACGGCTGAGCTACACACCTGTCTGCCAAGTCGCTAGGGAAGAGGAGATGCCCCGTTCTCCTCCTACCCTCTCTCATACGCTGGCAATGCCAACACGTTACAACACTAGTGTTTGACCTGTCCCCATGTTAGTGACACGCTCCCTCGGGGACCGCCGCTCCTTGCTATACGAACATCAACACTTTGTTCTCGCTCACTTTGCTCGCATACTTTCTTGTTTGTTTATATGTAAATGTATGTCCTCCTCCTCCTCCTCCTCCAGTTTTGGTCGCCGTGCTATCTAAAAGACGAAAATAAACTAGAGAGCATGCAAAGACGAACAACTAAACTAGTTCCAGGCTTTCGTGGCTTGTCTTATGAAGAGCGTCTGAAAAGATTAAATATGTTTTCCTTAAAAGACCGTCGAATCAGAGGTGATCTGATTGAAACCTTCAAGATACTAAAGAATATAGATCACATAAACCTTGAACATTTCTTCGAGCTCTCATCACAACTGACAACGCGAAATAATGGCTTAAAGATTAAAGGACAACGTTTCAATACCGATTTGCGAGAAAAAAAAAACTTTTTTAATATACGGGTAATTGACTTTTGGAATAAACTACCAGCATCTATAGTTCAAGCTAACACGATTGTCATCTTTAAAAATCGATTAGACAAGTATTATAAGGAATTCGGCTTATAAATTTTGTTCCGCGGTAGTGTTAGATTGATTTAGATTAGCCTTTCTATTTTTTTCATCTTTCCTATATAAAATTTCCTCGTTTGTCTCTTTCAACAAACGAGGTGTTTTTCTTCGTTCTTTTTCCTGCCGGGTAACGCCGGAGGGAGTGGTGGGTGGGGAGGAGCCTTCATCTGTTCTATCCTTACCTCTTGTTCCATAGTATCTTAGTTTTGTAGCGTAGTTAATCGAGTGACCTCGCCATAGGTCGCAAGGCCTCCTGTCACTCGTCTCTCCTATGTACTCCTCCTTCAATTGTTCTTTTTCTTTCTGGTGTTTTGTTTCTCTCTTCTCATACTGTGAGTTACATAAAGGTTACATGTGGAAAAAAGGCATTAAGACCAAAGTAGCTGCCTTGCGACTATTTACTGTCTATTTTAATTCTTATGTTATAGACGCATAGGGACTAAACTTACATATTTACACACAAACAGAGGAGGTTGGAGGTAGGATATCTTAACTATATATTGTAGTTGAGATGTTATGGACGCATAGAGACAACACTTGATAATTTCAACTCGCACAGAAGAGGCAAAAGACAGCAGAGGTTAGAGTTAGTTGTTATTATCAGCTTGGACCTTTACTACCTCAATATTCTGACCACCTTAGGTTTTAAACCTCTCATTTTAAGGTATGGGAACTAGTTTATTGAAAATATTCTGATTAATCATGGAGCACAATATGATGCAAAACACCCGTGCTACCTCGACCGCCGAGCCTAGCGACCTCCCGGCGATCCGTCGGAAGCACCTCAAGAAGGGGAAGCTGCTGGGCAGCGGCAACTTCGCTGACGTCTACAAGGGAAGACTGGCGCTGAGCCGCGACCAGATCTTGCGTGTGGCCGTGAAGGAACCGGTGAATGATGCAGACAAGCTCGCGTGGACAGCGCAGGAGGCGTGGGTGTTGCACGAGCTGGCGGGCGTGGAGGGTGTTCCCCAGCTGTACGGCGTGACGGACGCCACGCCCCCCGCCCTTGTCATGGGCCTATGCGAGGGGGTGTTGCTCCAGAAGCTGTACGAGAGCGGGGAGGTACAGATGTGCCTGCGTGCCCTGCTCAAGCTGTGCGGAGTAGTGCGACGCCTACACGCCCGTGGCATTGCACACGGCGACATTCACGCCGGGAATGTGATGGTGGACGTGAGCGAGGAGGCTGAGGTGGAGGCCACACTGCTGGACTTTGGTCTGGCGGAGCGGTATACAGACGCCACCCGCCAGATGGACGACGTCAACGAGGTGGTGACCACTGTCCTGCAGCTCATCCCAGGACGGAGGGAGCTGTCCAACGTTCGCTGGAGCCTGCAGTGCGCAGCAGACCTCGACACGGTTGAGGATCTGCTGTCCGACGCACTCAGGATTGTCGACGCGTTACCGTAAGCGTGCGTATCTATCTATCTCTCTATTTATACGCCATATAAATAGAGAAATAAATTGATAAAAATAGAAAATAAATTAATAAAAAATATAAATATATCTAGCGTGCGTATCTATCTCTCTATATATACGCCACATAAATATAGAAATAAATAGATAAATATAGAAAATAAATTAATAAAAGATATAAATATATCTACCGATATATGCGTGCATATCTATTTATACGCCACATAGAGAAATAAATAGATAAAAATAGAAAATAAATAAATTAAAGATATAGATATATCTACCGATATATGCGTGCGTATCTATCTATCTCTCTATATATACGCCACATAAATAGATTAATAAATAGATAAAAATAGAAAATAAATTAATTAAAGATATAATTATATCTACCGATATATGCGTGCGTATCTATCTATCTCTATTTATACGCCACATAGAGATAAAAATAGAAAATAAATTAATTAAAGATATCTACCGATATATGCGTGCGTATCTATCTATCTCTCTATTTATACGCCACATAAATAGAGAAATAAATAGATAAAAATAGAAAAGAACTCGACAACGTTTACGACTTGTTGAGCTGGTAGGTAGGTAGGTAGTTGTTAAGTAGGTAGGTAGGTAGGTAGTTAGATAGCTAGGTGGTTAGGTGGTTTGGTAGATAGTTGTTAAGTATGTATGTATGTATGTATGTGTAGATAAGTGCGTATTATAAGTTTAAATATCTATTATGTTTGTGTTGGTGGTGGTGCTTGGGTGTGTTTTGGGGTATTGATAAGTGTGGTGTGTTTTGGGGTATTGATAAGTGGGGGGTGTTTTGGGGTATTGATAAGTGTGGTGTGTTTTGGGGTATTGATAAGTGTGGTGTGTTTTGGGGTATTAATAATTGAGGTGTGTTTTGGGGTATTGATAAGTGTGGTGTGTTTTGGGGTATTGATAAGTGTGGTGTGTTTTGGGGTGTTGATAAGTGTGGTGTGTTTTGGGGTATTGATAAGTGTGGTGTGTTTTGGGGTATTGATAAGTGTGGTGTGTTTTGGGGTATTGATAAGTGTGGTGTGTTTTGGGGTATTGATAAGTGTAGTGTGTTTTCGGGTATTGATAAGTGTGGTGTGTTTTGGGGTATTGATAAGTGTGGTGTGTTTTGGGGTATTGATAAGTGTGGTGTGTTTTGGGGTATTGATAAGTGTGGTGTGTTTTGGGGTATTGATGAGTGTGGTGTGTTTTGGGGTATTGATAAGTGTGGTGTGTTTTGAGGTATTGATAAGCGTGGTGTGTTTTGGGGTATTGATAATTGGTGTGTGTTTTGGGTATTGATAAGTGGTGTGCATTTTGGGGTATTGATAAGTGGTGTGCGCTTTGGGGTATTGATAATTGTGGTGTGTTTTGGGTATTGATGAGTGGAGTGCGTTTTGGGGTATTGATAAGTGTGGTGTGTTTTTGGGTGGTGTGTGAGTGTGTTTGTGTCTTGGTAGTGGTAGTGTGTGTGTGTGTGTGTGTGTGTGTGTGTGTGTGTGTGTGTGTGTGTGTGTGTGTGTGTGTGTGTGTGTGTGTGTGTGTGTGTGTGTGTGTGTGTGTGTGTGTGTGTGTGTGTGTGTGTTGGGGCTAGTGAGTGTGGGTGTATTTGTTGGTGGGGAGTGAGCGTATTAGTGTTGTGGATTAGTATGGATGGATGAGTGTGTTGATTGCATATGTTTGTGTTGAGTATTATGAATTTCGTTGTGTGTTTTGGGGATGTGAATATGGATGTGATGGGAGGATGAGTGTGGGTGTGGGTGTGGGTGTGTACGTGTGTGTGTGTGTGTGTGCGTGTGTGTGTGTGTGTGTGTGTGTGTGTGTGTGTGTGTGTGTGTGTGTGTGTGTGTGTATGTGTGTGTGTGTGTGTGTGTGTGTGTGTGTGTGTGTGTGTGTGTGAATATGGATGAATGTGGGTGGGTGTAAGTGTGATGAGTGAGTTTGGATGCATATGTTGGGGGAGTGGGTGTGTTGGAGAAGTGTATGCGAGTTTGTAAGGGGAGTGAGCATGAGTGTGTGTTGAGGGATTGAGTGTGGATTTGTGTGTGTCGGGAGAGCTTAAGCGGGTGTGTTTGGAGATTGAGTATAGGCGTGTGTTGGGGGAGTGAGTGTGAATGTGTGTGTGTGTGTGTGTGTGTGTGTGTGTGTGTGTGTGTGTGTGTGTGTGTGTGTGTGTGTGTGTGTGTGTGTGTGTATGTGTGTGTGTGTGTGTGTGTGTGTGTGTGTGTGTGTGTGTGTGTGTGTGTGTGTGTGTGTGTGTGTGTGTGTGTGTGTGTGTGTGTGTGTGTGTGTGTGTGTGTGTGTGCGTGTGTGTGTCAGAGGAGTGTTAGCAGGTGTGTTAAGGGAGTGAGTGTGTGTGTGTGTTGTGGGAGTGAGTGTGGATATGTGTGTGTCGGGGGAGTGTTAGCAGGTGTGTTAAGGGAGTGAGTTTGTATTTGTACTGTGAATTAGTATGGAGGGATGAGTGTGTTGATGCATATGTTGGGTTGTGAGTGTGAATGTTTGTGTGTGTCCCATTCATTCTTTCCACTAAACCCTCTCCCCCTCCTATTCGTCCCTTCCACTTAATCCTTCCTCCCTCCTTCACCCCACTCCACCAGTCATCACTACTCCTTCTCCCTTCCCTTTCCATCCTCACCCCCTTCTCCTCTCCCCCTCATCCTCCACCCAAATTACCCTTTCATCCTTACCTACCTCACCTCACCGCTCCCCCATCCATCCTTACACCTTTCTTCCTCCCTCCTCATTCAGCCGTCAATCCCTACCCGTCCCTTTCATCCGCAGAGCATTCCAGCCCTGAAACCTTCCAGAAACGCAGCCCCGAAGCCTTCCAGCCCCATTACAATCAAGTCAAACAGTCTTCCAGTCCTACAGTCTTCTAGCCCCGTGGCCTTTAAACCACAAGCCCTTCAAGTCCCGCAGCCTTCCAGCCAAGAAGCCTTCAAGTCCCATAGCCTTCCAGCCCCACAGCCTTCCAGCCCTGCACCCTTCAAGTCCGGCAGCCTTCCAGCCCCGCACCCTTCAAGTCCCACAGCAATCCATCCCCTCAGCCATCCAGCCCCGCAGCCTTCTAACCCTAAAGCCATCTATTCAAACAGCCATCCATCCCCTAAGCCATCCAGCCCCGCAGCCTTCTAATCCCAAAGCCATCCATTCACACAGCCATCCATCCCCTCAGTCATCCAGTTCTGCAGCCTTCTAACCCCAAAGCCATCCATTCACACAGTAATCCATCCCCGCAGCCTTCCAATCCCGCAGCATTCTAACCCCAAAGCTATCCATTCACACAACCCTCCATCCCCGCAGCCTTCTAACCCCAAAGCAATCCATTCACACAGCTATCTATCCCCTCAGCCATTTAGTCCCACAGTCTTCTAACCCCAAAGCCATCCATCCCATCAGCCATCCAGCAACGGAGCCTTCTAACCCCAAAGCAATCCATTCACACAGCCATCAAACCCCTCAGCCTTCCAGCCCCGCAGCCTTCTAACCCCAAAGCCATCCATTCACACAGCCATCCATCCTCTCAGCCATCCAGTCACGCAGCCTTCTAACCCAAAAGCCATCAATTCACACAACCATCCATTCCCGCAGCCTTCTAACCCCTAAGCCATCCATTCACACAGCTATCCATCTCGGCAGCCATCCAGCCCCGCAGCCTTCTAATCCCAAAGCAATCCATTCACACAGTAATTCATCCCATCACCCTTCCGGTCCTGCAGCCTTTTAACCCCAAAGCCATCCATTCACACATCCATCCATCCCGTCAGCCATCTAGTTAAACAGTCTTCTAACTCCAAAGCCATTCATTCACACAGCAATCCAACCCCTCAGCAATCCAGCCCCGCAACCTTCTAACCCTATAGCCATCCATTCACACAACCATCCATCCCCTCAGCCTTCCAGTCCCACAGCCTTCTAACCCCAAAACCATCCATATACACAGCAATGCATCCCCTCAGCCATCCAGTCCCGCAGCTTTCTAACCCCAAAGCCATCCATTAACACATCCATCCATCCCCTCAGGCATCTAGTCACGCAACCTTCTAACTCCAAAGCTATCCATCACACAGCCATCCATCAGCCTTCCAGCCCAGCAGCCTTCTAATCCCAAACCCATCCATTCACCCAGCCATCCATCCCCTCAGCCTTCTAATCCCAAAATCATTTATTCATACACCAATCCATACCCTTAGCCTTCCACCAACGCAGCCTTCTAACTTCAAAGCTATCCATTTACACAGCCATCCATCCCCTCAGCCTTCAAACCCCACATTATCCATTCACACAGCCATCCAGTCCCGCAGCGTTCTAACCCCAAAGCCATCCATTCACAAAGCCATCCATTCCCTCAGCAATCCAACCCTGCAGCCTTCCAGCTATGAAGCCTTCTAGCCCCACAGTCATCGACTCACACAGCGCTACAGTCCCGCAGCCTTCTAAGCCCAAAGCCATCCATTCACACAGCCATCTATCCCCTCAGCCATCCAGTTTAGCAGCCTTCTAACTCCAAAGACATCCATTCATACAGCCATCCATCCCCCCCAGCCTTCCAGTCCCGCAGCATTCTAACCTCAAAGCCATCAATTCATACTGCCATCCATCGCTGCAGACTTCCAGTCCCGCAGCATTCTAACGTCACAGCCATCCATTCACACAGTCATCCATCTCCTCAACCATCCAATCCCTAAACCTTCTAACCCAAAATCCATCCATTCACACAGCCATCCAACACAGCAGCCTTGTAACCCCAAAGCCATCCATTCACACTGCCATCCAGCCCCGCAGCCTTCCAGTTCCACAGTCTTATTAACCCAAAGCCATCCATTCACACAGCCTTCCATCCCCGCAGCCTTTTAACCAAAAGATATCCATTCCTACAGTTATCCATTCCCTCAGCCATCCAAACCCGCAGCTTTCTAACCAAAAGCCATCCATTCCTACAGCCATTCAGCCCCGAAGCCTTTTAACCCCAAAAGCCATCCATTCACACAGCCATCCATCCCCTCAGCAATCTAGTCCCGCAGCCTTCTAACCCCAGAGTCATCCATTCACACAGTTATCCAACTCCTCAGCCATCCAGCCCCGCAGCCTTCTAACCCCAAAGCCATCCATTCACACAGCCATCCATCCCCTCAGCCATCCAGCCCCGCAGCCTTCTATCTCCATCGCCATCCATTCACACAGGTATCCATCCCCTCAGCCATCCAGCCCTGCAGCCTTCTAACCCTAAAGCCATCCATCCCCTCAGCCATCCAGCAACGCAGCCTTCTAAATCCAAAGCAATCCATTCACACTGCCATCAAATCCCTCAGCCTTCCAGTCCCGCAGCCTTCTAACCCCAAAGCCATCCATTCACACATCCATCCATCCTCTCAGTCATCCAGTCCCACAGCCTTCTAACCCAAAAGCCATCTATTCACACATCCACCCATCCCGTCAGTAATCTAGTCACACAGCCTTCTAACTCCAAAGCCATCCATTCACACAGCCATCCATCTCCTCAACAATCCCCGCAGCCTTCTAACCCTACATCCATCCTTTCACACAGCCATCCATTCCTTCAGCCTTCCAGCCCTTCAGCCTTCTAATCCCCAAGCCATCCTTTCACACAGCCATCCAAAAGATATCCAGCCATCCAGCTTCGCAACCTTCTAACCCCAAAGGAATCCTTTGACACAGACATCCATCCGCTCAGCTATCCAGTCCGGCAGCCTTCTAACCCCAAACCCATTCATTCAAACAGCTATCCATCCCCTCAGCCATCCAGCCTCGCAGCCTTCTAACCCCAAAGCCATCCATTCACACAGCCATCCATCCCCTTAGCTAACCAGTCCCAGTCCAGTCACACAGCTATTCATCTCCTCATCCATCCAGTCCTGCAGCCATCTAACCCAACAGCCATCCATTCACACAGCCTTCCATCCCCGCAGCCTTCTAAACCCAAAGCCATCCAATCACACAGCCATCCAGTTCCGCAGGCTTCGTGTCTCGCAGCTTTTAACCCCAAAGTTATCCATTCACACAGCTATCGATCCCATTAGCCATCTAGTTCAGCAGCCTTCTAACCCCCAAGCCATCCATTCACACAGCTAATCATCCTCTCAGCCATCCAGTCCTGCAGCCTTCTAACCCCACAGCCATCCATTCATACAGCCTTCCAGACCCGCAGCCTTCTAACCCCAAAGCCATCCATTCATAAAGCCAACCAGTCCCACAGCCTTCCTGTCCCGCAGCCTTCTAACCCCAAAGCCATCCATTCACACAGCTATCCATCCCCTCAGCCATCCAGTATTGCAGCCTTCTAATCCCACATTAATCCATTCACACAGCCTTCCAACCCTGGAGCCTTCTCACCCCAAAGCCATCCATTCACACAGCCATCCAGTTCCACAGCCTTCTAACCCTAAAGCAATCCATTAACACAGCTATCCATCCCCTCAGCCTTCTAACCCCAAAGATATCCATTCACACAGCAATCCATCCCCTCCGCCATCCAGCCTCACAGCTTTCTAATCCCAAAGTCATCCATTCACACAGCCTTCCAGTTCCACAGCCTTCTAACTCCAAAGATATTCATTCACACAGCCATCCATCTCCTCAGTCATCCAGTCCCGCAGCCTTCTAATCCCAAAATCATCCATTCCCTCAGCCATCTTGTTCCGCAGCCTTCTAATCCTAAAGCAATCCATTCACACAGATATCCAGTTCCGCAGCCTTCTAATCCCTTCTAGCTTTCTAATCTAATAAGTTATCAATTCACACATCCATCCATCCCCTCAGTCTTCCATTCCCTTAGTCTTCCAGACCTGCAGTCTTCTAATCCCAAAGACATCAATTCACACAGCTATCCATCCTCTTAGCCATCCATCCCCGCAGCTTTCTAACCTCAAAGCCATCCATTCACACTGCTATCCATCCCCTCAGCCATCCACTCCCGCAGCCTTCTAACCCTAAAGCTAGACTTCTAACCTAACAGCCATCCATCCCCTCAGCTTTCCAGCCCCGCAGCCTTCTATCCCCAAAGCTATCCCTTCACACAGCCATCCAGTCCTGCAGTCTTCTAAACCCAAAGCCATCCATCCCTTCAGCCATCCAGCCCCACAGCTATCTAAACCGAAAGCCATCCATTCATACAGCAAGCCAGCCCCGCAGCCTTCCAGTCCCGCAGCCTTCTAACCCCACAGCCATCCATTCACACAGCAATCCATCTCCTCAGCCATCCAGCCCCGCAGCCTTCTAACCCCAAAGCAATCCATTCACACAGCCATCCATTTTTTCAGCCTTCAAGTCCTGCAGTCTTCTAACCCGAAAGCCATCCATTCACACAGTAATCCATCCCCGCAGCCTTCTAACCCCAAACAAATTCATTCACACAGCGATCCAACCTTTCAGTCTTCGAGTCCCGCAGCCTTCAAACCCTAAAGCCATCCATTCACACAGGCATCCATCCCCTCAGCCTTCCAATCACGCAGCCTTCTAACCCCACAGTCGTCTATTCACACATCCATCCATACCTTCAGCTATCCAGTCCCCCATCTTTCTAACCCCAAAGTCATCTATTCACATAGCCATCCAGCCCCGCAGCCTTCTAACTCCAAAGCCATCCATTCACAGATCCATTAATCTTCTCACCCATCGGGTCCCGCAGCCTTCTAATCCCAAAGTCATCTATTCACACAGGAATCTATCCCCTGAGTTATCCAGTCCAGCAGCTTTCTAGCCCCAAAGCCATCCGTTCACACAGCCATCCATCCCCTCAGCCATCTAGTCACGCAGCCTTCTAACTGCAAAGTCATCCATTCACACAGCAATCCATCTCTTCAGCAATCGAGCCCCGCAGCCTTCTAACCCTAGACCCAGCCATTCACACAGCCATCCAGCCCCGCAGCCTTCTAACCCTAAAGCCATCCATTCACACAGCCATCCATCCCCTCTGCCATCCAGCCCCGCAGCCTTCTAACCCTAAAGCCATCCATTCATACAGCCATCCATCCCCTCAGCCTTCCAGCCCCGCAGTCATCTAACCACAAAGCTATCCATTCACACAGCCATCCATCCCCTCAGCCATCCAGCCCCACAGCCTTCTAACACCCCTGCCATCCATCCTTTCAGCCATCCAGCCCTGAATCCTTCTAACCCCACAGCATTCCATTCACACAGCAATCCATCCCCTCAGCCTTCCAGTCCCGCAGTCTTCTAACCACAAAGCAATCCATTCACACAGCCATCCATCCCCTCAGCCATCCAGCCCCACAGCTATCCATTCACACTGCCATCCATCCCTTCAGCCAGCAAATCTTGCAGCCTTCTAACCACAAAGCCATCCATTCGCACAGCAATCCATCCCCGCAGCCTTCCAGTCCCGCAGACTTCTAACCCAAAATCCATCCATTAACAATGCCATCCATCCCTTCAGCCATCCAGCCGTGAAGCCTTCTAACCCCAAAACCATCCATTCACACTGCCATCCAGCCCCGCAACCTTCCAGTCCCACAGCCTTCTTACCTATCCATTCACACAGACTTCCAGCCCCGGAGCCTTCTAACCCAAAAATATCCATTCCCACAGTTATCCATTTCTTCAGCCATCCAGCCCCACAGCTCTCTAACCGAAAGCCTTCCATTCACACAGCAATCCAGCCCCGATGCCTCTTAACCCCAAAAGCCATCCATTCACACAGACATCCATTTCCTCAGCAATGTAGTCTCGCAGCCTTCTAACCCCAAAGTCATCCGTTGACAAAGCTATCCATCCCCTCAGCCATTCAGCCCTGCACCCTTCTATCCCCAACGCCATCCATTCACACAGCTATCCATCCCCTCAGAAATCCAACCCTACATCTTTCTAAACCCAAAGCCATCCATCCCCTCAGCCATTCAGCAACGAAGCCTTCTAACCCCAAAGCAATCCATTCACACAGCCATCAAACCCCTTAGCCTTCCAGTCCCGCAGCTTCTAGACCCAAAACAATCCATTCAAACAGCCATCCATCCCCTCAGCCATCCAGTCCCGAAGCCTTCTAACCCCAAAGCCATCCATTAACACATCCATCCATCCCCTCAGTCATCCAGTCCCGAAACCTTATTACCCCAAAATCATCCATTCACAAAGCCATCCATTCCCTCAGCCATCCAGTCCCACAGCCTTCTAACCCCAAAGCATTCCATTCACACAGCTATCCATCCCCTCAGCCATCAAGCCTCGCAGCCTTCTAACCCCACAGTCATCCATTCACACAGCTACCCATCCTCTCAGCCATCCAGTTTTGCAGCCATCTAACCCCAAAGACATCCATTCATACAGCAATCCATCCCCGCAGCTTTCCAGTCCTGCAGCATTTTAACCCCAAAGCCATCCATTCACACAGTCATCCATCCCCTCAACCATCCAGCCCCGCAGCCTTCCAGTTCCACAACCTTCTGACCCCAAAGCCATCTATTCAGACAGCCTTCCAGCCCCGGAGCCTTCTAACCCAAAGATATCCATTCCCACAGTTATCCATTCGTTCAGCCATCCAACCCCGCAGCTTTCTAACCGAAAGCCCTCCATTCCCACAGCCATCCAGCCCCGCAGCCTTTTAACCCTAAAACCCAACCATTCACACAGCCATCCATCCTCTCAGCCTTCTATCCCCAAAGCTATCCATTCACACAGCCTTCTCACCCCAAAGCCATCCATCCTCTCAGCCATCCAGTCCAGCAGCCTTCTTATCCCAAAGCAATCCATTCACACAGCCATCCATCCCCTCAGCCTTCTAATCCCAAAACCATCCATTCATGCACCAATCCATCCCCTTAGCCTTCTAGCCACGCAGCCTTCTAACCCCAAAGCTATCCATTTATACAGAAATCCATTCCCTCAGCCTTCAAACCCCACAGCCATCCATTCACACATCCATCCAGTCCCGCATTGTTCTAACCCAAAGCCATCCATTCACACCGCCATCCATTCCCTCAGCAATCCAGCCCCGCAGACTTCCAGCCACGCAGCCTTCTAACCCCACAGCCATCGATTCACACAGCATTCCTATCCCGCAGCCTTCTAGCTCCAAAGCAATCCATTCACACAGATATCCATCCCCTTAGCTTTCCAGTCCTGCAGCCTTCTAACCCCAAAGCCATCCATTCACACAGCCATCAATCCCCGCAGCCTCCCAGTCCCGCAGCCTTCTAACCTCAAAGCCATCCATTCACACAGCCATCCATCCCCTCAGCCATCCAGTTTTGCAGCCTTCTAATCCCAAAGACATCCATCGCTGCAGCCTTCCAGTCCCGCAGCATTCTAACCCCAAAGCCATCCATTCATACTGACATCCATCCCTGCAGCCTTCCAGTCCCGCAAAATGAAAATTAAGAATGAAACCCCATAACCACTATAATGTCGTTAGGTATTGTATTCACTACGTAATGTGCTTTCTTCTTGGTGAAAAAATATCGACAGTTTAATCATCATATATGTAGGTATGTGAATTTTGCAGTCAACCCTCTTGAATCTTATCATAGCGCGTCTGTTGTATAATGGCAAACTAGACTAGCTAGCATCCAATTCATGTCAGGACAATAGGAGTACTACAACTCACTCAACTTTCTTTTCTCCCGTTAAGGGTTACCACAACGAATGACGCTTCTCCATCTCACCTTGTCCTTAGCATCTTCCTCCACCACATCAACCGCCTGCATGCCCTCCCTAACTGCATTCATAACCTTCTCTTCGACCTTCCTTGACCTGCTTCTGATTGGTGGCTACATCCTCAACACCATCTCCTAATGTGTCCCGCGTCCCTCATGTGTACAAGCCCAAAACATAACAATCTCGCCTTTCTCATTATGTCGCTTGAGCCGTCTCTCTCTCTCTCTCTCTCTCTCTCTCTCTCTCTCTCTCTCTCTCTCTCTCTCTCTCTCTAACATACTCAATTCAAATGTTGTCCATCTACTTCACTTCCCAACGCATTTATTTTTAACTCCGGTACCTGCAACTGTGCCTCTCGTGTTCCTGTCAGTTTTTCTCACTACTGTCATGTTCATCCTTTAATGCAGCTTTATTTGCACCAGGTGAAGCATGGAGAGTTAACTGTGGTAACCCGAATGTTAGCGTACCTTGCATCCAGAGTGCGGGATTCACATGGGTGCAAATCATTTAGTACTGTGGCCATTCGAACTGGGGTCATCTGGTCACCAAGTCATTCCATCTCCTTACCAACCGTACTTTAATATTTCTCTGCATGTAATCATTTGAGCATCAGATCAATTCGGAAACTTGAACTTTTTCATCTCCAAGCCATTTTATACTCAGGTCGTCTTGGTCATCACGGTCTTGCTAAAGGAAAGACACGAATCCACATGGACAAGTACTAGACCCGCGCGTGCATGCTTACACACACACACACACACACACACACACACACACACACACACACACGTATATGCACACACATTATTATCACTATCAATATTATTATGATTATTACAATTATGCATGAATGCATGAATAATTCCAGACATTTTCTCAAAAGATAAGAACTCCGTACTTTGTTGATTGAGTGTCAGTAATGTTTTCATAAGTTCCACTGCTTCATTACACTTACACTTAGTTACACTTAGTTGTATTCCGTCTGTTAACGACGCAGCTGAGCTGGGGCTCCACTGTAGCCAGGCGGTTCCATCCCCTCCGCAATCCAATCATTGAGGAAGTTGGAGTTAGTGGTTGTGTAGCCTGGTATTGGTGATTGGTCAGGGATGTCTGCCAGCCACTTGTCAAGGTGAATTTTGAAGGTGTCGGGAGCCAGCCCCGTCATATTCCTCAAGGATGCAGGGATACATTACTGAAGCGTCTTGTCATTTCTGTCAAGTGTCAACATACGATCTAGACTAGGATAGAAGTTAATTAGTGTTGAATCCTTAACACTGAAATTAGAGTGTGTACTCCGTGAATGTTTTCCAATAGAATAAGTAACAACAAAACCCTGCACAGTGTAGACTGTAGACAGTTTCCGTTTCCTTGGTGATCTACAGTATTATTCTACACATTCTACACTCTGAAGCATCAAAACCATGAGCTGCCTACTTCAAATAACTCTCTTCACATCTGCAGACATTCTCGCCCTCGTAACAGTACATTATTGAAAGTGTAAACTAAAAATATTCAGTACCTGAGTGAAAGATGATACGAATCAGGGCTGGGCGAGACGTGAGAGCTGGGGTCACTAGTGGGGTGGCCACGAGCGATCGGTCACTGACTTTGACATTTATATCCAGGGTTGTCAGACACTACAGTGTGAAAAAGGACAGACTTGCTGTATGAAAAGGACAGCACTACGAATATATATATATATATATATATATATATATATATATATATATATATATATATATATATATATATATACAATATATTTATGTGCGTGTGTATGAGAGAGAGAGAGAGAGAGAGAGAGAGAGAGAGAGAGAGAGAGAGAGAGAGAGAGAGAGAGAGAGAGAGAGAGAGAGAGAGAGAGAGAGAGAATTTTATGAAACACTATGCCACGCCACTCATTGCCATCTTACTTGGTGATTTCGCACTCATTTATCACAACACACATACATTGTCATTGCTATAATCTTTTCTGTAGCGCCCCTTCATGCGTTATCTTTTTATATTTCATGAATAATAACCATGCGTGCAACAATGGTTAATGGTGCTGCAAAACACACACCTTGGCAGTTCAGTAATTCACTTCATTATATAACAGACCAAATAACTCCACGAAATAATTAACAAAACACCCTAACATTAGCACACTGTTGACGGTATTTTGTAGAACATCTTAATTTGTCATATAATCACCTGTGTTACCTTCCTGAGATGTCCTGATAGTCCTTGGTAGGCAGTATGGAGTCTCGAATCAGAGTGAATTGTGTCTCCCTAGTCCTGACGCCTCGTCCTGCTGGCTGGGCCGCGGTGCTACACTGGCTTCTCGTGAGGGGGGGGAACACGTGCCCACCATTGTCTCCCCCAAATCAGAAGCTAGTTCAAAATGTTAAATTCGGTCATGTAACTTTTATACACAAGTTATTCTAGTACAGGTTGTGTCTTCCTTAAAATTTCTGTCTTGAAATTTATCTATTTTTGAGAAAATGTCCATTTCCTAAAATACGCCAGTCATCCAGACAGCAACAGGGTATGATATAC
This sequence comes from Cancer borealis, assembly GCA_036785275.1. Lineage (NCBI taxonomy): Eukaryota > Metazoa > Arthropoda > Malacostraca > Decapoda > Cancridae > Cancer > Cancer borealis. Next base: position 54,274 of record JAXIVD010000441.1, read on the forward strand.
TAGGACTTTCTGCAAATGAAAGAGGTTAGGACAAAATAAAACCAAGCTATTGAAAGTAACAGGAAAATCAATACTTCCAAAAACACATGAATAATGAATAAGTTGGGTTTATTTTCTTTGCCTGAGACCTGTAAATCTGCGGGCAAACTAGTCTTTCTTATCATCTGAAACATTTTCAAGGCTGTAAAACATTTTCACAAATCATAATTCCTATGGAGGCCTAGGGGCTAAGTGATAAGAGCGTATAGCGTATATTTACACGGTCCGCTAGCGTAGTGGTTAGCGCACTCGGCTCACAACCGAGGGGCCAGGGTTCGATCCCCTGGGCGGACGGAGAATATTTGGGCGAGTCTCCTTTCACGTGTAGCCTCTGTTCACCTAGCAGTGAGTAGGTTCGGGATGTAAGTCGAGGGGTTGTGACCTCGTTGTCCCGGTGTGTTGTGTGTAAGTGGTCTTGAGTGGTCTCGGTCCAACCCAAAGATTGGTCACTATGAGCTCTGAGCTCTTTCCATAGGGGGACGGCCGGCTGTCTCAAGAGAGACCAGCAGCAGTGACAGTATAGGTAATTCAATATGGTCTGCAAGATCACGCGGTGGACTCGTGATCATCAGCCATTACCGCCCTGAAAAAGTTCAGCCCTCAGAGATGAATTTATGGTAAGACTGAGACCTCTCACACACTACACACCCCTATTCCCTTGCTCAAGAGGATCAGAAACCACTCCCTGGCAGTGAAAAATCCTTAGTGACCTAAGTGGGGATCAAACCCATTCCTTGCAAGGTGACAGGCGGGTGTCGTACCACTGGATCACGGCAGCGGTGTATATGTGTATGTCCCTTGTCTTGATTAACCCCCTTCACGGGGAAAATACTGATATATATATATATATATATATATATATATATATATATATATATCTATCTATCTATCTATCTATCTATCTATCTATCTATCTATCTATATATATATATATATATATATATATATATATATATATATATATATAGGGGAGAGCGGGGTAAGTTGAGCCACAGGCTTTTACTCATATTTGAAAAGCTGGACCAGAGAACTAACATCATATATGGGGAAGCAATAACACTACTCCAACCCTCCCCACATTGTTTCAAGCCTAGCACCACACGCTGATGAGCTACACCCAAAAAAAATTTTTTCAGCTCTAAAAGTGAAAAACTATGAAACAGATATGTGCTAAATTTATTCTTATATTATTTAGATATTGCCTAACCTCTTACCTTCCATGTATAGACTAACTTTAATTGCATTTGCAGGGAATAAGTAATAAACCAAATTATGCTGTTATTAGACGATACGTGGACATATATTAGAAAATCAAGGATGGGGTAAGTTGAGCCACAACAACTGGGGCAAGTTGAGCCACCATACTACTGATAAAATTGTATATCTATTAGCCACGCAAAGATTATTTGCAAAGCCTAGCTGAGTATTGAATTTTAGAGTAACACCCAATATAATTGTTAAGCGTATTGAAAATGTTTTAAGTATATATAGGCTATTGAAAAAAAAAAAAACTGCCTATACAGGATTGTCCCTAAAACAAGGAGTATTTCCTCCTGATATGAAGAAGGATCTAAACACTTTATTATGTATGTCAAAAACATATTTATTTCATCAAAATTGTTGATGCGACAAACAGCCCTTTATAAGCTAAAGCTTTTTGCGCAAACCATGTCAAATTACTGCCAGATATGCAAGTAAACTTGTTTCTTTAGTGGTTTCATCTTTTTCATAACTTAAAAAAAAAAAAATACAAGAAGCATGGAACAACTTACCCCATGGGGTGGCTCAACTTGCCCCATGTATGGGGTAAGTTGAGCCATTTGAGATATTATTTTTGAGTGACCGGCATGACATTAGGAAAGGAGAAATAAAGCTGAAAGTGGCCTCAAGTATGCGTGAAAGATAGACTTTTCAGATGACATTAATTTGTATTCATTAAGCTTGTGTTTTAGAGATAACTTGCGCAAAGCGAGAAATGGCTCATCTTACCCCGCTCTCCCCTATATATATATATATATATATATATATATATATATATATATATATATATATATATATATATATATATATATATATATACACACACACATATATAGTATATAGTATGTAGTAGCTACCGCCCAATTAGTTTAACATCAGTGGTAGGCAAGATGTTAGAAGCTATCATAGCAAGGGCAATTAGGAAACATTTAGATGAACACAAGCATTAGACATAGTCAACATGGTTTTAGCAAGGGGAAGTCATGCCTCACAAATGTATTATCCTTCTATAGGAAGGTATTTGAAACAATAGATAAGGGGGACGAGTATGATATAGTTTATTTGGACTTCAGTAAAGCCTTTGACAGAGTATCCTATAGGAGACTATTAAGTAAAGTTAAGGCTCATGACATAGGTGGGAAGGTACTA